>DWPT01000689.1:0-22242 GCA_018251895.1 Agathymus mariae mariae
GTTTGTCTAATACGACGCTGTCAGTAATATTTACTGTTGTAAGTTTGGTTTCCCTACTGATGTACCACATAGTAAAATTTGAATGCAGCAAAGAATTAGATTTAGAGGTGCTTAAGAAATCGTTAGCAAAAAACATAATCGGGCAGCCTCAAGCAATTAACCTTATCATTGAGTCAATTGAAGAAAAATCTAGCAGTAAAATTCTGTTATTTTATGGTGGAACTGGAGTTGGAAAAACTTTAACAGTTTCTCTTATTTTAGAAAATCTACACCATTATGCAAATATTTATCATTACACAATGCCGAGCTTTTCTGATACATTTAGTGCTGACTTAATGCTTGGGTTAACTTTTTGCCCAACTTCTATTATAGTTGTTGATGACTTGCGTAGCGGTGACATGCATGTCAAAGAACACATCAAGAAAGTTATAGAAAAAAGTGAGAGTCTAAACAAAAATATTACTATAATATTGGTGTTTAACTGTGACATCATTAATGATAACTATGTTAAAAAATGTGATCATACATTTAGTACAGATTTGCAAAAGGCTTTTGGAGGAATAAAGGCTATGAAACGCCTTATTAAATTTTATCCTTTGAGTAGACAGCATTTGCGGAAATGTATTGAAAAAGAATTAAGAGGTAAAATTTTAAGCAATGTGGAATTTGAAAATTTTGTTAAAAATTTTAATGTCTCTCTTGATGGATGCAAAGGTGTACACAAGAAGATAAAGTTGTTGAATATTAATTAAAAGGTATGAAACGCTAATCCATTAAAGTTATGATTTACAAATGGTAGTATTATTTAATAGAATTCTGTAGTTAGTAGTTATAAATAAATTTTGTTACATTTTGTAGTACAATTTAGTAGTTAGAAGTACATTATATATTGGATTATTATGTTAATTATTTAAGAAAGGTGTTAAATCGTATATTTGGAGTAGATTGGTCTGATGTGTACACATCTTAGGTTTACAGGTGGTTATCTTCCTAAAAGGTTTTAACTCATAAATTAAAATTATTACAGTTACAGATCAAAAGAATTTTATTTTAGAGAATTTTACATGATAATCGGCAATGCAGAGGTTCAAGAAATTATGTTGAATATAGTCAATTATACTGACAAATTTTTTATTCGCCTACATTTTCACATGTTAAAATAATGCTACAAAAAGTTAACCTTTACCATAATAAAGAGCAAAGTTTAAATAAATTTTGTGATGAGTGGAAGAATATAATACTTTGGTTAGGGATCCTAGCTAAGACAAAAAATTGACAATTAAATTTATATACGTAAAAGGGTGCAATAATTATTAAAATTTAACTAAACATTACTATTCAATCAATTTTGATACATTGCTAAATTGGTAAATTTAATACAATGTTGATAATAGTCTTGACAAACCATACCCTATCATATAATTATGCTTCATTAATGTTATCCACACAGTACATATTCTAGCTGAATGGTCAAAAATTAAATTAAAAGAGGTAGTGTTAGTAAAATAAAACTTCAAAAACAAAAAACACATTGGATATATATAATAAGGTTTGAGTACCATTATATTGCACTGCACCCACTTTAATAAGTACCTACTTAGTTTACATCAAAAAGTATAATGAGAACAATGATCATAACAAGTGCAAAGTCCTTTGTTTGTCTTGATACATTGATGGTAACATGTGTGCTTGAATTATGGTCACTCTCGATCAATGTAAGTACATATCTGTTATAAATGAAAACTAATAATTCTTAATGCTTATTGTTAAGATATAAATTTAATTCAATAATGTAATATTCAAACAGTATTGAAAAAGCTCCCCTAAATTTTAAAGCAAGCTTAGTGCATGCAAACAGGAAAATATGTGCCATAATAAAACATGGAGAGCTGCTAAAATTTTTCAAAAGTAGTATTTCAAATTTGAGGTTTGTAATTATTTATCACTTTATATCCTATAAAGTGCCAATAATTTGTGGAACATGGTTTGAGACCTGCTTTATTATCTACTACTGAATAAGACTGTATAGGACAGAGATAAAATGTAAAGATGTGTTGCATTTTTGTGCTCATCTTAGGTACTGATAGACATATTAAAAATGGAAGTGAGGAAATATTAATATTCAGAAAATTCACCACTTATTCACGATTGTGATTTATTATGGTTTTAAAGAGCACTGAAAGGGATATATTAGTATATTAATATTATATATGTAACTGTTTGTTATATTATGTTAATATAAACTTAAATAAGATACTAACATTTGAAATATTGCTCACCAACAAACCATGGCACCTAAGATAATAATATTAACTAAAATTTGTTAAGTTTTATATGTATTTAGCAAATAAATATTCAATTTCACCATTCAGGTAGTCTTACAGACATTTACTATCAAATGGTATATAAGTTATCAGGGTCACGTAACTTCGAAAGGTTAAAAAGTGAATACTTAAGAAACAGCTTAGTCGTTAGTAGTTGTTAAAGGACTTATCATAAACTTTTATGAGTTACAAATAAATCAGACATTGCCATTCTTTGGTGATGGCTTACAGATCCAAACACCACCTGTTTTCTAAGTCCAGTAAGTAAAGCCCATACACACTTGTATAAGTGGTACAATTCAAATAATAAAATATACCTACAATTTATAAAAACCTGTGTATCCAAAAAAAAATTCACAGATAATATACATACATAGAAACTATACATTGATTAATGTTGAAGTTGACACTCAAACATGCAATGTGCAAATCAGTATCTATTTACATATTACAAGTTACTATGTATACATCATTCTCAAAATTAATTCAAAACATTGATTAAATACTAAATATGCGTAACAATAAAGACTAGAATACATTTTTTTTAGATTTTACAGTTATTGGCACTAAATTCAATGGTATAATGGCACAACTATGTATTGTTAATACAGTGGTAATATCACCACTATTTATAGTTTATTACTATTTCTTATGCATTTTAATTATGTAACTATAGTATTTCAATAGTTACTCTGGGAAATTATGTTTTGCTAACTATACTAAAATATTTTACAAAATCGTAAAAAACATGAACAAGTAATTTATAATATATCTAAATATATTTATAGGAAATAATGAAATATCTGTAGACTTATAGTAATAGCACTTAGGTTGAAGTGAAACTGTGCAAGTTTCCTTATACAATAGGTACTAAATATCACTGTTGACAAAGCTCTTCTGCATTGTTTTTACCACCAAGCAGCCCAGTAGCACAGTTATCACTTGAATCAGCTATCAAAACAGAAAGTTGTTCAACAAAATATTTTTGAACAATTCAACAGAGTGGTAATTCTAAATTATAAAATATGAATAATATGGATGAAGCAAGAAGCACAGCAATTAACAACTTTAAAATCTACAAATTGACAAAATTGATATAATTTACTTAAATAGATACAATGAACCTGTACTAGCTAACACTTGAAGACAATATATTTTTTTAAACTTTAAAATTATACATTTAACTACTAAAAATCTTAGTGACGCTTGCGTAGTGCCAATAACTGCATTAATAGTTACCTTACTAACTAGGTATTCGATAACAAATAGAACACCATTTTTAAGCACGACAAAACATTCATAGTTAAAAATGTAGAGAGACTTATTGAGAAATGTGCTAATTCTAAAGTTTGAAAATTACTGCTGATTTCACAGGATCACTTATGTATTAATATATAGATAGATTCATTTTTAAGTATCAGATCTGTTAGGTTTCGAGATTATTTGATATCATGGATTCACAACGATTTGTAATACACATTCGTTGACAATCTTCGATAGTGGCAGAGATCAGGTTTTTTAACTCTAATACAACTAGCATTAAGCATTGGATATTTCAACGGTATCACATTATAACCTCAATGTCATATTAATGCCTTTAAATTGATTTGACTATGAAGAGTAAGCTTCTTAATTGCTTAAAAGGGTAAAGGCATTGGTTATCTATTAGTAGTTAACTTCATTCTTCTTATCCGAGATGCCCTAAAAGATTGTATAGTTTTCATAGTAGAACTTGATACCAAGATTGAAATATTTATCTGTTGTCTAGTTACTAGGTCTTCAAAGTACTGAAGGAAAAATAATCACAAAAACCTATGTTGGTTTTTGAGACCTATTATTTTCTGACATAGTGGCCTAAAGAGGGGACTAGTTGGAAAGGTGAAAGTGGACCGCAGTCCATTTATTATGGCGTTTATGCCATATGCGAGTTTCCTGAGATTGATGAGTAGTACGTCGACCTTCCGCATCTACACTTTGGGTAACACAAACATATGCTATGACTGCAACGTCATCACCCAAAAGATGTACTCGCGGATTTAAAATAGTGGTATTAGTCTTCACATGTGTCGGAGTGTTCTCAATGAAGAATTTATGATATTCTACCCCCTCCACTAGGTTCCCTAGGGCAGTAGGATCAAAAGCAGTGACGTTAGGATCGCATAATTTAGAATATGTATCGTAATCGCCATTGTTGATAGCATCTATGAGAAGTTCAGTAAATTTGATAACTTCAGCACGACGTAAAGAAGCATTGCTGTCACCGCGTGCTTTCCCAAAAGAATCTGCCTTAGAGAGTCCGTCTTCATCATGCTCTTTCGAAATAACCGTACAAGCTCTGTCTACTCCTTTTTTGTCTTTATCTAAATCATCATCTTCCAGGGTAGTACTGCTATCGGTAGATTCTTTAACTTGTGATCCATCACCCTTCTTGTTTACCATTGACTTCCCGGAAAAATTTCGCGTCGCAAGCATAGTTGTTAAAATTGCACCTTTTAACTTGCGTCTAGCATTGAATTTCTTCAAGCAGTCTACAGTTTCTTGCCTGTGCATAACGGAAGCCACACGCTCACGATGGCAAATCCAAGGATGCTTCAAAGCTTCCGATGCAGTAATTCTCTTGCTAGGATTAACAGTTAACATTTGATTTATAAGACTCTTTGCCTCGGGTGTTACAGTGTCCCATTCGGGAGATGGATAGTCATAAGCTCCTGCCTTAATTTGTCCATACAGTCGATGCTGATCTTCATCCCAGAAAGGCGGGTACCCTACGAGTAAGATGTACAATATTACACCGCATGCCCAAATATCCACTGGTTTTCCATACGGTTCTTTCTTCAAAACTTCAGGTGATAGGTAGCCCGGAGTGCCAGCGAATCCAAACCATGCTTGCTGGTCTCCTTGTACTTCAATAGCTAATCCAAAGTCAGCTAACTTAACGGCAGCACCTTTTGCTTTACTGGCCAGTAAGAGATTCTCTGGTTTGAGGTCTCTATGTACCACTCCGTTATGATGGCAGTGGTGTACAGACTCTAAAATTTGTTGTATACAGTGAGACGCATCTGCCTCAGAATAAAATTCTCGTGCCACTATATCTTCAAATAATTCTCCACCAGTTACCAAGTCGAAAACTAGGTAATGAAAATGTTCTTCTTGAATAGAATCATGTAATCTCACTATGTTGGGATGTTGTAATTTTCGACAAATACGTGCTTCTCGTTCTAATTTTTGAAAATCTCTTGCCGAGAGTTTTTTGGTGTTAATTATTTTAGCAGCAAATTCGTGTCCTGTCGATTTTTGAACAGCGCGTCTCACTATCGAAAAGGCACCTTTTCCCAATTCTTCTTTTAGATCGTAATTATCCGAAAAGCGAGTACTAACACTTTCACGGTTTGGATTAGCCATGTTAAATCAATATACTTTACCTTGATCAAAATAGGCAACTTTTGATGTATCGTTCAACACGAATTTCTTCAATTCAGTATGGAACTGTAACAATAAATAACATAATAACAATTATCAACTACTTTTCGTTACAATAAAGGCCAATAACTTATTATGTATGTAAAAAAAGACCGACTGCAACAATGCTTGTACCCACACCCAATACAAAAAAAACAATGAAATGAAGTAATTCAGGCTTGAATTTAAGTATGTAGTAATAATGTTGAAAATTATAACAGCTGCTCTAAGTTTTCTATGTATGTAATAAACTTACATGGTAATGATATCAGGAGTGTTAAACTATTTATTTCTTAGTTTTCATATTCATAAAGTTTTAGTAAAATAAACTTACAAAATAAAAATCTTGGTAAGATCAATCAAACAGCTTATTTTAAAATACGTAGATGCCTAGACATTAGTTACCGTGATCACAAACATAGACTTCTAATATTAACACTACGGTACCGGGATGACATTTCGTTAGCGCAAAATAATCGATACACCATTGTCTCAACACATTCACAGTAATCTCGAGGATATTAGATGGAAATCACATAGTATTTTTCTGTTTAAAATAGCATCAAAAGCCATGTTTCGATATAAAAAAGGTCACACACAGGTTCATTGATAAAACACTAAAATTATTCAGTAAGAGAATCAGTGCGCAACTTTGACGATATTCTTAGCAATAGTAAATCGTTCTCGTAAGGCCTGCTCGCGATGTATTTTTAATAAGAAAAGATATGTCCACCAAAAGAATTCTGCGATATCTCATTAATGTCTTATATTAATCTAAAACGTATTTACCTATTATGTGCCCATTTTACACAGTAATACCGCGGCGAAGACCGAAAACTAAGGGCCTGGCCCTACACCACACTCTCCTTCTGCACCGGACACGAGCTTCGGGGTCAAATTCATAGACTTCACTGTGTTGCCAGGGACACTCCGCTGAATATTATTTTAAAAATCTTATAAAATGTCGTCTTTCTTCATTTAAATAAGATCAAATTATGTTTAGTAGTTATCCAAAACACGCTAAAATCTCATTTCTTTGAAATAATTAAGAAAAACAATATTAACACTAAATTCATAATGGAAATTTTTTGGTCGGGTAATACTGAGGTGGCTTCATAAAATCGATACATAAGCGCAGCGCTCCACCAAAGAGAATTATTATTACGCACTGGCTATTAATACACGCCATCTATCGGCGTCCAGAGTAGATTGAAAATTAGTTTTAGACAATTATATTACTAGTAACATCACTTACATTATTATCGGTCATGATTGATGCGTAATCTGTAAATGAAATAATTTGACGGGTTTATACTGTCCCTGGTTTATATAGGATAGCGTATTAGAATCGCTTATTACCAGCTTTGGTAATTCATCGATTCCCTATATTAATTGAGATTGGCAACTTGGACTGGAGATATATTATATGACAAGTAATTTACTTATTTGATGTAGAAATTGCAAAATGGTGATATGCACTCGATTCACAATAATAATACCAATTTGTGTTTTTTTTTTGTTATAATTGCATTCCTGTGATTTAGGCTTTAAAACGGCAAGTACATAGTTAGAATGCGTCGAAATATTGTACTCTATTGTACTCTAATACAATTTATCAGATAATTGCCTAAGATTGAATTGGCGAGCTATTTTCTCTTACTTTCTATTTGCAAAATTAAAAAAAAAATTAGGGCATAGATAGTTATTCCACTTTCAGTTTATAACTTTTGTTTTGTAAGTTATTAAATTAAATATATTTATATATTTCAATTAGCATATTTTTTTAAACAAAGTATCAAATGCACGATACCCGATGTAATCATCTTTCTTTTATAAAGTTTAGAGTTTTAATATTTAACATTTATATATGGGGCGTTACGAAGTTTATAACTCGTTCTCTTGCAACACCATGTCACACTGTTGATCCATCCCTCCCATTTAACGTTTTTGTAATTTATTGATTGCCCCTTAAATTTTTACTTAAATGAAAAATTGCGTAAGTATTTGTAAGGTTTTATATTATAGTCCGGTTTGTAGGTATGTTTTTAATCAGTACTCAGAGTAGGAGTTATTAGGCTTTTAAAAGAAATCTCTATCGTAACTATCTAAATGATTGAATTTGGAAATGTGATCTCTAATGCCTACACATCAAAACTTATCAGCTTTGTCTTGTACCTCATCTACCCAGTGCGGTCTTAAATTTAAGGGGGCCCGGGCGTTTAAACTTTTATGTGTATTATTATTATTTTAGTGGATTTGTTCCTTATGACTTGAGTTTAATTGAACTACTGTACTAATTTTTAAACAGCATCTTTAGACACAGATTTTTTGTTATTATGTCCATTCGTCCAGCATCATACGAAAATTGTTTTGAACAGGTTTCTATGTGATAATTGCCATTTTGGCGCATTAAATACTTCACGTAAACAAAGATAATGACAATAGACAACTGATATTAGAATTGTTGGATATCAACAGGCAATTTGTCACACAAGGGCACATTAAATACTTTTTCTAGGCCAGTAACTATCAAAATGATATTATTCTTATTTGCTTATGTGTTAAATGTAATATTTTTCTTTCTGTATCTCGTACCTGTTTCTTAAAGATTTATCCATTGTGAAGGTAAGAAAAAATGAAATAACTTCATTTATGTCCAAATCTCCCTCCTCTCTCACGAAATACCGGAGTGCAGAGCAATAGTTAATGGCAGCCGGTGGTCTTTCAGCTACTATATATACTCCATCCAACTAGCAACCACGCCCGATATTACTTTATTAACCGATTTAAAAACGAAGTGTTTTTTTTTCGTCTACTTATATGCAAAAAAGGAATCTTTATAGAATTGCTCACGAGTATATTTATCTATTACATCCCAGTTTCATGGATAATAAACAACTTTAAATATGGCCTGTTTAAACCATATGGTTAATTGGTATCGTTATACTTGATGATGGTGATCATGACGAGTTGGTGATCCAAATTAACCAGAAAAATTACCATAAAACCATAAAATGAAATAATATTTAATTACTATGAATATTCTTATTATGATAAACTAACAATACTTCTCTATTTTAGTATCTATTAAGGAATATCTATTTAACTTTATAATAATTGCTAATATAATAGAATTCTAATTATTATACTACCCATCCGCTTTTTATTTGTAAAAGTTATAACTTCAAAGTGCAATCGCGATCAATTAATCTATTCTGAGAGAATAAATGTACAAAATTGGAATTAGGTCAGATAAGTATCAAAGCACTTAATGTAATGGTCCCCACAAGATGTACGAAATTGCTGACGTCGAGCGCTTGAATCTCATTTACTGAGGCTTAGCCCAAAAAGTATGGTAGGTACGACAGGAGTGTGCGAAGAACAAAATGTGCCGAAGTGTTTTATACCTATTACTGGAATACGTGATGATAAATTTGTATACGATGGAATTTCATTGTTTTTGTACTTTATTATTTGATTATTGTAGCTAATGAACAAACTCCTTATCAATGACACTTTAAGATTGAAATTAAAGTTAGATCCATTACTCATCCCGATTAACTAGCTTAACCTCCATGCCTTTGCAACAGCTAAAATCTATAACAATAACTAAAGTGAATCTTAATTATTTATATTAAACACGTTTTTGAAAACTAGGCTTTGATTTCGATATAAAGATCAAAACCATTTTTTTATTATTGTGTGTTCACCTAGTTGCCTATCTGTGCGTGCACCACGAGGGCATTGCTGAGCGGATTATATAAATATACTCGCATGGACAACAGAACAGTAACTCATATTATGTGTCATTCTTGCAGAATATTAAAAAAAAGTTCGTATAAATATTATGTTCAGAGGGTAGTTTAACCAAGTTTTAATTGCTTTCGTGCAGTTACTGCAGTGTGTCTCAAATTCATAGAACTAAGAAAACCGATCCCTTAAACAATAAAATGCCGACTACAAGAATTTTATTAAAAGGCACGTAAAAATTATTAACAATTGATTTATATATGGTTGCTATGTAAATGTAAGGGCATAGGTTCGCAAATGGGAAGAAAAGTCGAGTTCCTAGTAACAAATAATTCTTAGAAAACTTTCAAGTGTATAAATTGCATTTAAAGTAAATTTATCCTTTACACAAATTCGAAGTAAATAAAAGATTGATTTGCGTCAATATCTTTTCCTCCATCTACGTAGTGAAGTTACATGAAATTGTTTCTTTACACATGTAATGCGATAAATAATACTTGTTTGGTGGCAAATAAAAAAAATCTATTTTAAATCATTGGTTTTGATTGTGAATTGACAATAATGTAATTGCACAGTCTTTGTCAAAATTACAAATGATTGTACTTTGGCTGGATGTAGTACAGATAGATGATATATATTAATATAAAAAATAATGATTCGGTTCATCGACAGCAATTACATGACTCCATGTCTTGATAATATACCGATGGAATCCTGAAAACATTTTTCATCGCTCAAATCTAAGTAATGGATCGCAGTATACGTCACATCCGTTACTTGAATTTGACGTGGGCTGTAAAATATCTTTGGTAATGTTTTGTGTGCGTATTATAAATCTTCATCACGCTTTTAGGATTGACTACAACAATTGCTATAAGCCGCAAAGAACATGCCGTCTACGACGATGAAGTCAATCAAATATATTCTACACTTCAAAGGAAAATATTCAGGTGATTTTTTTTTGTCTCCAATTTCAAATTATGTTTAAGTATATTTCACATGTACTACATATCGTTATCTGAATATTATTGTATCTAATTTATGTTTGTTTTTTAAAGGAATATACCGTTATATACTTTATTATGAAGAATTTAAATATATTAAGAATAATAAATCAACGGTTCGTCATTTGAAATTAGTTTTGTCCAGTCCAGTATAACGGTGTTGTCGGATCAGTCCCCTTTGTGAACGGTTTATAAAAATCAAAACTGGTTCGCATCTTGCGCAAGTGTAAGGGGCCAAGGGGCCCAAAACAAGGGCTTTCGGTACGGGCCCTTCCGAAATTCGCCGGTGCACAATGCACCCTCCGTGTACCATCCCCACGCGAGTTCTCTTATTATTACGCGAGTTCTGCTCCTGTCCCCACATTGTTCATATTATTTTTATATTGGTAGTCGCTGGACGCGTCACGAAGTTTTGCACCTCTTCAACTCTCTATGTCTCGGTAATCATTAATAATTCGTACATCTCGGGTATCGATTATCTGACGAAAAACGATTTTTTGAGTTCGAGTGAAATTCGGTGTGAAATCTGTCGGTCGCCGGCCAAGTTGTGCGAAATAATTGCGCTAAGGTATTGGATCGGGCTTGTCGTCGGCTCTGTCACCTAATATTTGCAGCGAAGGGAAGTATTAAGGTTTCGAACGCTGCGGTCGTCTCAGGTATCTTTTCTCATGAGTGGACGTGCTTGTAAAATAATAACTTGAGAGTAATATGTTGTGTGGTAGGAGCCCCGGACGTACGACGCGCTGCGTGCAGGCCCGCTCGGCTGTACAGTGAACGAGTATATCGATCGCGGACTACCTCTCTACCCCTGTAGGTAATGCTTTCTGTGTATTCGGTGATCGCATCGATTTGGCGGGAGACGAGACGCCACGCCGATTTTTGACGCAATTCGGTAAGTTTGTTTGAGTGATTGTTGCGTGATAATGGTTCAATGTTGTCAGCATGCTGTTTTGAAAACTATCAAATGTTTAACTAACAACTTTTGTAATACAGTGACATATAATATTTATAATACCAAATAGACTCAAATCTTAAGACGTTCCGGCCGTACACACATCGCAGTCGCCGCCAGATCGCAAACAATCATTAAAATATTATTAATATTTAAATGTTCATCACTCTCAGTTTTCTCTAAAGCTTTTAGTAGGGCCAATGTATATTTCGATGTTCAAATAAGCTTTTACACAGGTATAATGGAAGGACGAAGAAGGGACCAAGCCACAAATTCAAATCCATTGTCCACGTGGAGTTTAACAGTAATAACTACAGTCACTAATTAATGTTTTAATTTTCTGAGTATGTAGATTCGTATTTTAAAGGAAAAACTTAGAACGATTGTAAGTCTGTTTTTGGATAAATAAATGGAACGTAACACGTACAACTGCGTTTTGACAGAGATAGTTGTGCTACGATGTTCGATTTGTACTCTCAAAAATTAATTTCAATTATAATTATTTCTCTCCATTTCCGATTTGACTCAAATCATTTTAAAACAATAAATGAATTAATCGACTTATTATTGAACATTAATATGATATCTATATAACTTATTACATTATAAGTTTGGCAAACTTCTAATAAGGCAAGAGAATTTCTTTTGCAGAACCATACAAGAACGTGACTGGAAGACAAGTTATTGATCGGTACTGTACATATTTATTATGAATAGTTAAAATCAATTTAATAAGGACTTATTTTGGAAGATTTTTGATTTTCTTTTAAAACTATTTTCTCTACAAAATTCCATTTTTAAATCTTTATAGATTCGGTAGACTACTTATACCCAACTGTATTTTTGTATAGCGTCTGTGAATTTCCGGCACTTGAAACCATAATTTTAGTCGGATTCGCCGTTGAGCCGCAATTGGTTGGATTTTAATCAACCCCTACCCTTCACTGTTTGGCCGCTGATGGTTCAGGCACACATTTGCTACAAATAACACCCGAACTTCGGATGAGTTGAGAGCGTTGAATCAAAAATAAAAAATAAATTCCCTTTAAATGGATACATTGGGGACATTATTCGTGCGTCAATATTCATCTTCAGTTGCTATTAATATGTCGCTCATTTTAAACATATTACGATAATTTCAGTACGGTTGTATGATAGGTTTATATGAAACTTATAGATTTTATAATGAGTAGGTGTTTGTAGTATACTTTAATATTTCTGTATGTGGAGGTACAATCTGTACAATTACTTAGCCATGTATCAGTAAATATTTACAAACTATCCATCATTTCAGTGAAAGCTGAGCTTTCGAGCTTTTTATATGTAGGTCGATTCAATTTGTCATGTATCGGTCATATGCCCAAAATATAACTTTTTTTCAATTACGTCACTTACCAATTTGTATGATATATTCAAACAATCCATTTCACAATCGTATGCTAAGTTCATTTCACATGTAAATTGTTAAAATTAATACCTATAAGATATAAATCTATATATAGTTGTATAGAAAATACAGAATTTTATAAGACCTTCCTTCTAGTGATATTGTTAGGAATTCATGATGTTTCTTAAAGTTAAAAATGTCATCCTTAGTAGCCCATTAGTAGTAGAAACTTATTTTATTCAAATTGTTTCAGTAATCAAACGTGTTTTTGATTTGTGATACTCGGAAATTACTATGGTGCTAAGGTTCATCATATTAAGTGTGGGCACCTATGGGTTAGGGAATGAGAGCAACATTAGATAACATTTAGAAATTACCGTCGAATAAACTTCAAGTTACTCTTCTTTATCAGGTATTATATAAATTACACGTTTATTCAGCCCTTAACATAAAACTTTTCGTGCCGGGATATTGTTCTGTTTTCCGCGGAATAGGACAAAGTTTTAACTACTTTACTGCTGTTATTGCAACAAGTAAATACGCTTCTAACTCATAGAACCAGGAAAATCGATCAGTAACACGATGAGATGTGGAAAACAAGAAAGCCATTAAGTGTCATAAAAATGAATAGCAATTATCTCGAGTTTGAAAACGCGTATCTATTCAGGAGCGGAGCGAAGGATGGTACTGCTAAATATGTAGCTAGGTAACTGGTAAGTTATAAATACGCCAAGTATCATTGTAATTTGTTTAGTGATTTCTGTTTAAGCCACAACGCAGACAGATAAAGATATAAGGTATTTCAATAAATATTTCAACAACAGATACGTTGCTTTACTGTTTTATTATTATGACTCGAATGTGCATGGCCACGTGACCCTTCGATAGTATTGGACGTAGCTCGTATTGACGTCATCACTGCCCGTGCCGTGTGCCCAGTCTTCAGGATTCTCGAATTTAATTATTGAAATGCAAATTGAATTATTTATTCACTATTGTTCTCAGTTGAAGTAAAATTACTTGTATATTTTTTTGTAGTTACCTATTTCAAAGACTTTATCCCGTCTTAATCTTCTTACTAACTTTATTATTAAACTATTTAACCTAACCTAAGTCTATAAGTACTAACTTATTTGGCTTTGGCTCACAACAAGTGATTACTCTTGGGTCTCGGCGGAATGATGTAATTTGCTGAGATCCGAAGATTTCAGACGTTAGCTTATTCATTACGATTTAATGTAAGAGTGTAAGTACTGAAAATGTTAAGACATCTTTTTTATTTTTCCTATTTTCGGCATTTAAGTGAAATGCGAACTGGACGTATCGGGTCAATCTAGAATACTTCCCCCGATCCCATGCTGGCAGAACAGAGTGTCTAAGAGGCGACAGAAGATAGCCTGCTTGGTGGTAGGGCTTCGATTATAATATCAATATTCATTCATTAATATTCTGAGCCTGCCTGGCTAGCTACCACATTCCTGCTTGAGTCAGCCGTTCAACGACTTGTCGAGTTCCGACTGGGGGTTGAGAGCCAGTACTTTCTTACCTTCTTCTCATTTCCTGGCCGACAACGCATCACTGATACCTTTAGTCTTGCTGATGTCCATGCGCGACGGTGACCACTTACCATCAAGTGGCGCGTCTGCTCGTTTATCGGCTATTAACATAAAAAAAATTTGGATTGTGTACTTTGTAGAATGTGTTGATAAAAACCTAACAGCTTATGTAAATCATTAGTTAGTGAGTGGCATGACGTGATCTAAACTCTTTTAAACAGCAGTAGGTGCGTATTGCTTTTATATATTCTGTAGTAAATAGTCTGGAAAATAATATATTGATTTATATGAAAATGTACACAAAGGAAGGGCAAAAATGTGCATTCTTTTCACTTTTAACTGACCCAAAGGTATTTTTCTTGTTTGAACTTCAAACATTCTAGATCCAACAGGACATACACTGTTGGTTGACGCTTGGGCTAGCCAATATAAATGCTAATATCCAGATAGATGGCACGGTAACTTCTATTACTCCGTGAACCGGGAAATTTATGTCTTGTTTCCGCACATATTTCTTACATTATAATTACAAATTTCGTTATCTTATTATGTACCAGATAATTTATTTTCGTTTTATGCCTTTTTTGGCTCTGAGAATTAACCTCATTAAAATTATTATGTTAAGTGCGACCCATAACTATGTCACTGCTGGTTTCGGGGTTTGCACAATCAACAGGGCTAAACATCGCTGCCAAGTTGGCAAAAATCACAGGCCTTCGTGAGCATTATGTAGAACTTTCTGATAAATACAGTTTCTTTGTTGTTTTCAACAAAACTTGAGAATAAATTGTAAATACGCGCTTTACTTCACAAAAATACCGACTTCTTAATTATCGTATGATGTATATATATACATACATGTATTTTTTTGTTGTTTTTCTGAGAATGTATCTGAGGAGGTGATTATAAGGTATCAGTCAGTTTTAATTTTTCTTAAAGTAACGGCAAAGCTTTATAGTATGCGGCCTAGATTATTTGATACTCTGTTACTAATTCTATAGATATTCGAATGATACAGATGCATGAGAATGGAGGTTGGTCGATACTGGACACCGTATGTATCCGGTTACACGCAATCCTTGTAGATCGCATGCCGCATAACTGTTGTACGTTGGTTGAGTTAAATTAAGTGTACAAATAAACATAAAATACTAAGGTTCAAATAACAGTTATATTCAATTTTTTTTTAAAAAGCTTCTACTAAAATTACTATGTATAGCAGTCTTGTAAGATCGATACTAGAGTATGGTAGTGTAGTCGATATTAACAATATGACGTTAGTAGCCATCAAAAAGACCATATCTAAATTGTTGAGTTCAAGTGTCTCTTTTGACATTTCGGTATTTGTACTTGATATATTATTTGCCTTTGTTGATATATTGTTTTTTTTAAATACCCCCGCTTTTTACTTTTTTTAAGTTTAATTTGCATTTTTGTCTTTGTATTTTACTATTTAATTTACGTAGTGAGTGATGTATTGTGAACTAAATTAAATTATAATCTGTTAATTCTGTTTATAGACTTATGAGTGTGTTACAACTGTGTTTGCAAATGCTGTATGTACGTTTGCTTCAATGTTGCATGTGATGTTAACCTTTAAGTGGTAGTGCATTTATTGTTTATTTGCACGGCTACCATTATTATAGAGATGAAAAAAAATTAACTACCTTTGGTAAGCTTAATAAATAAATAAAATAAATAAATGACCTGGTTACACTGCCATTACGATAGATCAGTGCTTATTTAGTACCCGTATCCCTTGATAAAACTTTTTACTTATGAGCACCCCTCTCATTATAACTTCATACCTACTCCTAAAAATGTGTCTCGTTTCTCTTAAGATCTAACACGTCAGTAAGTTATTAGTTATAAGGTTCATTTTAAACTACATGTTGTGGACATAATACTGTTTTAACTTCTCAGTATTTATTTAATGTAGAAAGTTCTCACAGTAACGTATTTACTGACATGCCTTTAGTTTGAATGGTGGAGAGCCTTCTGTACGACAGACGAGGGGTCCCACGATCGATACCCAGACAGTGTTCAGCTTACAAATATGAAGTTCCTCGGTCTCAGTTACTTATGTCTTATTTTGTATTCCCATGCCACTTGCAACACGGGAAATCTCATATAGGTCTGTGAGAGTTTTCTTTTAATTGACAGAACTTTAATGAAGGCCGAAACGTAAATTAAAAAAGTATCTTAGTCCAATCACAAACGGCTGTCACAACCCGTAAGTGTCCCACAGCTGGGGTCGGGTTTCGTCTCGGAATGAAAGGTCCATTCGTATTATAAAGACGTCAAAACAAAATGATTAAAATGTTTTTTTTTTATTGTTCGTCCGATAACAGGAGTACCATATACGCAACGTATAAATCTTATTGCAACTAGTATTATGCAACTATTTTTGTTTATTTTTTTATATATATATTTTCAGAAGGCACCAGCAGAAGCAAAATCAGTGATACGTTTTTTATATATCATAGCATAATCCAGTATTGTTAATAGTAAAAATCTTATTATTATATATATTATCTTGTAATTTTTACTTTTTCTTAGTTACCTAAGGATATTGAAATCCTAGAAAATGGTTTCTTTTTGTATACAACAGATTTATGCCCTACTTTACTAATAGTCTACATCACTAAATACAACATTCGTTTAATTCCTTTTTTTTATGTTTTTAACAGACGAGCTACCTAATGATAAGTGGTCAGCGTCGCCCATGGATATCGGCAAGACAACGTATCACTGATGCACGGACAGGAAGCGAGAAGAAGGTTAGAAATAAAATACTGGCTCTTAAGCCCCTAGACGTTTGGCTGATTCAAGAGGGTGGTAGCTAGCCAGGCTTCACGGAAAGATAATAACACCGGTAATAATATTAATTATTTAATATTAATACTGAATGAAAATTACGTGACGTGTCACGCGTCCCTCAAGACACTGAGTTAATTCTAAAGGATCTGAAGTCCCATGCTTCTCGTGCGGATATCGCTACGGGCTCATGATTTCCGGCATCTTTGCCCCGCCGGGAGCCACCATATCCCCCTTCCATTCGTCTCTCCCCGCAAGTGCTCAAACCAGACTTATGTCAATATTATCCGCTTCACTTCTGCCTCTTATTTTGTACGAAGTAACCTTAATCAAACTGGAAGATGTAAATATAATATATAATCAAGGCAATCAAATACGAAAAGTTTATTTAAAAAAACAGCAACAATTGTTTCGCAAATCCCAAGAAAAAAATGTTTTCCGGTTTGTTAAATAATACATTTTTGTATCTTTTCCTGTTTTATTTTAAACTACGCATTTGGATAATTCGTTTTTTAAATGGTATGTACAATGTTAGACATTTATCTATCAAATATAAAGATAAGATATATCTATCCCCGAAAGGGAATCGAAACCTTTTGCTCAATCCAGAGGGTCATTTCTAACTAAGTTAAACGTCTAAACCATTTTATAACGTGTCTTTTAAAAGGCGCAATATTTACACCACAGACATTCATATGCAACGCCCAAATACGAGTACAAAATAGACAATGCAGTGTCTGACTCCGCCATCCGACTCTGGCCACCCTGTTAATATTTGAAATATGTAGGTAGAGGAAGGTATTTATAGATATTTTCGGAGAGAAACCGGGTGGCGGCCGAGGGTCCTAAGATTTATGGCGGAGCGGGAGAGTTCCATCTAACTGGGCTTCTCAGTGCTATGGGTCATTTCTTAAGCAAAAGCGGAATTTAGAGCCGTAAAAATAAGTTGTTATAATTGATATTGTAGTTTAATATTGACTGGAAAATGATATAGAAGATACTATGATTTTATGGGTGATCGATTCTTCTATGAAGTTTATACTATGTAGTTCATGTATTTCTTTCTTGCATATGTGAGAAACGATACGATACATATATTTTTATCGACATTTATCTGACAATTATTAAACGCATATCTAATTTTTCAAAGTTATGTATGCATTTGAAATAACTTGTCACTTACTTCAGTGGTCTTGAAGTAATGAGCATAACGGAGGGGAGTAGGTACTAGTAATTAGCTAGCGTGTTGAATTGTAGCCCAATATCCTTTAATGTAGAATACATTACGGTTAACATATTCGAGTCATAATTGTCGTAAGACGATTTGGAAATATATATTTATACTAGCAGTAGTATTTTTAAAATTAAGGTGAAATAGATAAAACTTGTTTGTTTTTTTTTATTTACTACAAATCTTTTTAAGAAGTCCACTGTAATAACAGACAACAAAATAACAGAAAATATATACTTTAATTAAACTACTTTATTTAATTAGCATTGTTTTTTTAATTTTTAATTAACATTGCTTTTTTATTTAATATCGTTCCGATCGCTACCTCTTCTGATACACATCCCTGAACTGAATTTCGAACGCCTCACACCCTTATGGGCTAAGGGCAACTCATTTCGCCGCCCAGGACTATCTGAGTTTCAAGATATTTTTCTTTGTAATGCTATTGTCGGAAGGAACTATTGATAGCTCTTCGTAAATACATTTCTATTTTGCTGCATTTATGCTTAATTAAAGATAAGGACACGTTTTTTGTTTATATTTGTCAAGAGGTCTTAATGACAAGATAGAAAGTTCTGAGCACCCGAATTCGAAGAGTCACCAATCGCTAGCTAGATATGAACACATGAAATGATCGCATAAATGTAACAACTGAAATTTTATAGGATCACTTGTGTTAACACATTGTCGGCCCGCATGTATTCCTTTTTTCCGAAATAACTAGAAGGATGGTCGTATGAAATGGTATAAGGTGGCCTTATCAAGGACCTATGACT
The DNA here is from genome assembly GCA_018251895.1 of Agathymus mariae mariae. Taxonomy (NCBI): domain Eukaryota; kingdom Metazoa; phylum Arthropoda; class Insecta; order Lepidoptera; family Hesperiidae; genus Agathymus; species Agathymus mariae. The sequence continues at coordinate 19,257 of DWPT01000689.1, forward strand.
ATTTCATAAAAAAATGACGGTATAGTGTAATTTTGTGAAAAAATTTAAAAATAGGAATTATTAGATCAAACATTTTAATGTAATTTCAAAATTTATAGGCTGAAATTATATTAAAAAGTGACTTTTCCCTATCTCCAATACAATAGCTGATAGGTTAAAATAGGTCTTAGAAATTAATTCAAACAAAAGATACGGAATATAAGTCCATTAATTACACAGAAACAATTTTCCAACGCTTGAATCCCACGCAAGTCCGATTTAGTACTACTGATCGATATTTTTACTGAATTCCATTGTTTGACTGCAATGGTGTTGTAAGCAGCCGGTACACCAGTGACGTAACAATCTCCTACACACTTGCTAAATATAATTGAAAGCATATTCAACCAAAACAATCAGAGAGAAATAGATGAGACTGAACAACCGGGAACATTCAAAGCTTTCAAACGCTTTAAATGATCTTTTGTCAAATTGTATGTATGATGTATCTTTTCCTAGGCACTCTTTATTTATTTTAGTGAAAGTGAAACTGTATAACGAATTTTCGTATAACGTACCTACTAAATAAATGTAATGATAAAAAATAAAACTGAAGTTTTATAGGAGTGAACGTATGATTGTCGCGAGTCTGTCTGTCGTCTGTCACACTTAATTTTCTGTTAATTTACTGGATGGAATTTTGTAGATTTCGGTGAGACAATTAGTGGCATAAAATGGATGAATTATATTACAATAAAAAAAAACTAAATGTAAAATGTACACGTACAGTAGTATCACATGAAAGTGCTCAATGAGAGGAACTATTACTATTTTAAAAGATAGTCTAGGAGTAAAAAATATTTATGAAAATACACAATTAATGGTTATGTGGGACTCCCGAAAAAACCTATTGGCCTACCCACTAAACACCACCTTTTGGTCATTTTTGGCCTTAAAAACTTTGTCTGACGCGACGCCCCTACGGAAGGGGGAGCGCTAGAAGTACCCCTAGAAGGCATCCGCATGTAGAAGTGACACTGAAGGTGTTGTCGGTAGAGGACTCGCACCGTCATAAAGACGAACAGCAACTGTAGGAGCTGAGACCTCAGGCTTCTTCTGGGCCCCTAGTAGGCATTCCAGTTCCGCTGTGACTTTATCGGGGGGGTCAAGGAGGGCGGTCCTCCACCTGTGGATTTGGTGGTGAGAAGGTGGAGGAGCGGTATAATGCGCTGCTCCCGTAATCAATGAATTTGAGTGTTCCTCCGCAGCTTTCACAAAGAATTTGGAAAAGCCCTGAATGTTGGATGGTCGGGAGCTCTAAGTCCCTATGGAGTTCGGCATTTCTAATGCACCAATGGGCGTAGGTAGCTCTGCGACAGAAGAGGTTTTGGACAACCTGAATCTCGTGAAAGATTTTTGGATTCGCATGAGCGAAGACAGGGTCGGCGTATGTCATTACCGATCGTATGCAAACCTTGTATAGGATTAGCTTGTTCCTGAGTGACATTTTACTGTGCCTTCCCAACATACCATTGAGTCGGCCCATGTAAAGTCGGGCGGTGGTACTAGATTCCAAAGTAATTTAACCTTGTTTTCTTGGCCAAGGTGTCCTGCCACTTGCACCAGAGTTAAACTTTACGCGCCTATTACTGAGAAGGAAGAATTTAGAGAAGTTGGACCCTTTATTGACTCGAAGCATAAGTTTTTCCTACATAATTATATTTACAACGTGGAATCTCATCTATGGCTATCACTGTTATGTATGTATGAGGAACGGAAAACGCTCTATTTTTTGCCACAATGGCCACTAGAAGAAAACAATTTAATTCGTGACTGCGCCCAAAGTTGTTTAATCCAGTCGATCACTTATGACCGGCATAAGCGGCTGGACTAGAACCGATTATAAAATATCTACCATCAAGATTATTCTATTCTGCCATTTGAGGTTAGCAGTAACTTTTGATTTCCCTAGTTCGTAATGGTAAAATTGCATAACTTGTTTCATAGTTGACACATATAATACCTATTATTTAAGTAAATATTATTTAAGTACTCATAAATCAACCAACGACAGCAATTGAGTTTTACGTGTCAATATTTACAAATAATCATTTTGTTAAAACTTTTAGGAATGAATTATGAACGCAACGCTTTGATTGATGGCGCAAAAAAGATATTGACGTCGATAATTGCGGTACTTAAAGTAATGACAACAATTATAATATACCTGTTGTCGAGTTTTTATAATTGTGTTGTTACTTGCATATAATATACCAACGATAACAATAGTTATTTCCTAGTTGGTAGAAACGAAACTGTCGTTAAACTAATGCTAGGTAAATAAATAAATTTTAATTTATATAGTTATATTTGTAGACCATATTAAAACTCAGAAGTGAGCAAATTAAGCGTTGGAATGTATACTGAAATATACAAATAGATACAGATATAGTCAGGTTTGTTTCATAAAAAGTCATTAATGAAATAATCTAATTTATCGCCAACGGCATGATCTAGTACGTACTAGGTGTTCTACAACAATATAATCTTATCGATCATTTAAATATTGCAATTCATTGGCATGTCTTGTATGTCGGCAGGTATCAATGAGATGTTTAGCTTAAAAAAATGCCCTTCTGGATGTGCGACCGACAAGCTGCGCCGGCGCACGTGGCAATGGGCCTTTCCGTTATACTGACAGCAGGTAAAGATTTTTTACAATCGAATTAGACACGGAGTATTCGTTAAGATGCAGAGTTGAGCATATTACTTAACCTACGGAGAATTGTATGTCTGATTTTTATTATATTTTCTTTGTTGATATTTTTATATTCATTTATTGTTTACAGCCTGAAAACTAGAGCCACGAATCTTGTGGTGGTATGAACATGCTATGATCTGTACAGTAGTAACTATTCTTTTTTTTTACATAAGATAAGTTAATGCTTGACAACAGTCCCACCTGATGTTAAGTGGTGATGAAGTCTAAGATGTTGAACGCATTAAC
>DWPT01000690.1:0-22208 GCA_018251895.1 Agathymus mariae mariae
TTGGACCTTTGAAGTTATATCGATAGAAATGATACTTAAGAGCGACTACGATTGCAAAAACTTGCAGATTAATAAAACAATGTTACTACGTAGCCAAGAGATTTACTACTAATACAAGTCATAACAGTTAAAATAATACTAATAGTAGCCACGATTTGACCCTGTGATATAAGCAATATATATACGTATCCTGTACATGCAGGCAAAAAATTACGTGAACGTTTTTAATAACTCATACGTTTTTGTTATTAGTTCCCTAATAGTGACATGAATGAATTTTAAAATATCCTTGATTAATAAAGATTATTTTCTAACGTTTTATGAACGAAACGTAAAATGTATTTAAATTCAGTAGCTACCTATATTATAAGGATTTTTCATATTAGGATTTTAAACCTAATATATTAAAAGGTATCTTTAATGGGCCCTGTGGGTAGGCAATAAGAATATTCAGTGGCTGTTTACAATGATATCCTTAATCGACAGTGAAAAAGAAATCCAAAGTGCATAAGATACTAATATGTCATTGAACTGTCAAAATCAGCCGTTCGATCGATAACGAAAAAGTTACCTATTTAGATTACAGGAAGGAATTTTAATATAGTTTCAGTTCATTTTCAGTCTGCATCTGCCAGAGAACGAGGAGCGGTGTAGGGAGAAAGGTTCGTAACGCCTATTGATTTTTATAATTCTGTCCTTACGCTTCCTTCAAATATGGATGGTTTAGCAAGATACAACACATTCATAGCAGAACATAAGCCGCAATTGGTTTTATCAGGAGTTCCTGAGCACTTTTGGCCAACAATATGTAAAAAACTGAATGATCAAATTTTTGACGCCGGCCAGTCATTTCAACTTGCTTCAATCGAGTATGACGAAGGCGATCAAACCCCATACGATCCACTCTGGAGCGTCTTTGCTACTAGGGATATTAACTCATCAGATCCCAGTCATGTTTATCTTATTGATCATGCATGGACCTTTAAAGCAAATAGTATTAAAAATAACCTAAGAAATATGCCTGGCCTTTTGGAAAGAATGTGCAATCTCATGCAAGTTGCTGTTGATAACCGAGAAGAGCAAATAGAAGAGGTGTGTAAATATGTTTGGAAGTATGCTCATACATACACGATTGCAGGAAGCGAGTTCTCCGTTGAGGAGAGAGTACCAATGTGGTATGTGATGGATGAACTTGGTTCAGGAATTACTCATTCTGATAATTACAATTTCCGTACTGTGCCTTTCATACATATACCAGAGCAACTAACTTATACATTGTTATTCCCTGTTAAGGATATCATAGAAGGTTGTCCTATCACTAGGAACTTTGTAGAAGGAGAATATTCAGGTCTTCAGAGAGAAGCCATGCTTCTTCCTTGGGAGGGATATTGTGAGTATGATGTTGAAATTAAAGAACCAACATCAAAATACTTTTTAGAAGGGCATATTGTGGAATCTCTCCCTGACTTAGAGTTATTAAAAAATAGACCGAGCACTACAAAACTGAAGGTATATGCTGAATATGAATATATAAATCAATATTTGACACACCCCGATTTTGAGATTGTAGACAACGAATCTGATGCAGATATTTTATGGTACTTCAACCACTTTAAGGATTACAAGGAACTCAGTGAAAATTCACCCCATAAGTTTGTTAATCAATTCCCATTTGAATATGTTATTACAATTAAAGACTTATTAACTGTTGTTGCTAGGCGGTGCTTTAATAGTGGTAGGCTGGTGAGTGAAGAATATGAAGATCAACCTACTTGGTTCCCCACAACCTATAATATGAAAACTGAACTCTATCACTTGGTCACAAACTATATGAAGCGTGAGCAGAATGGTATGAAAAATCATTGGATTTGTAAGCCCTACAATCTTGCGAGGGGCTTAGATACATATATAACGGACAATATTTTCTTTTTATGCAGGCTACCTCTGACTGGGCCAAAAATAGCTCAGAAGTATATTTCTGACCCGGTGCTGTTTGACCGACCAGATGTTGGAATGGTTAAATTTGATATTCGTTATGTAATTCTTCTTAAGTCAGTGGACCCAACTGAAGTTTATCTATATAGCAACTTCTTTCTTAGATTTTCAAATAAAGCATTTGCATTAAATGATTTTGAAGATTATGAGAGGCATTTTACAGTCATGAATTATAATGAGGGTGCTCCTTTGTTTAAATTGCTATGTAAGGACTTCAAAGAAGCTTGGGCCAAACAATATATCGATTATGATTGGACTGATGTAGAAAAGTCCATATTCTCAATGTTTTCAGAACTTTTTATAGCTGCAACATCAAAGGATCCACCATGCGGAATTGGCCGAAGTCCACAATCAAGGGCTTTATATGCAGCAGATATAATCCTGAGTTGGGAAGGCCAAAAAATTCAACCTAAACTATTAGAAGTTAATTGGATGCCAGATTGCCGACGTGCCTGTGAATATTACCCTGATTTTTATAATGACATATTTTCTGCTATGTTCTTAGATAAGGAAGTTAATACTTGTTACAAAATTTTGTAATAACACTGGTTACAAATGTGTACTATTATTGAAATTTATAATCTGTGCTGATGCTGTGCTATGAAATATATAAACAGAATATAATTATGCAATAGTTTTAATTCATCTTAAAATTGTACATCATTTCAGTTTCAAAATATTACAATCAATTATAATAAAATACATCCCTAAGTTATCATAGAACATTGCTTGATTTCAATAAATACATTAATGTACAGAAATATTTAATTTAGTTTTTTTGAAGTATCCGCCTGTCGTCATCTTCAATAATACCAAAAGGATTATCTTGGTCAACATCTCTGTAGCTCAGGAGTAGCAGAATGAGGAGAACCCCAATCACTAGACCAATTACTATGCAATAGCGATGATAAATGCCTCCTCGTCTTACTCTTGACGACGGCAAAGAATTTCTGATGAAGAAGGAAATTAGATTAATAGGTTATTCTTTAGTTTATTAAAAACACATTTGCATAGCAACCCATATAACTAAGTATTACTTAAGAATTTAGAACAACAAAATTATCAATGCTTTAAGAAGTTTATTCTGGTAATAAAATTATGAATTTTAACCTATGTTCCAATATTAATTAGATAATAAATCTAACAATTGAGAATGTACTATTCCAGGTTTTCTCTTCAATGTACCTAAACATCTGTAATCCTGGTATATAAAAAAGATGACACTTCCATACTGTTTTGATCCTGTGATAAAGATAATAGTTTATTGATGGAAATGGTATGATTTTATGGCAGATTTTAAGGAAAACCTACTATTATATATGACTAACTATTATAAATATCTAATGTGCCTCCATCTAAATTAAAGAAATTCGGATTGCCACAAATACTTACTTCCACCACCGGCTGATCCAAGCAAATGTTGATTTTTGTTTGTATTTGTTTTCATCATGATCGTAGTTTGTTAAAGGTCTGGAATGTTCAGTAGATTTAAATCCTTTTCTTGGAGCTTGACCACCTACAACATTTTTATATGGTGAAATGAAAATAATCTTGTTACAACATTATTATAATACATTATAGCAACTCATCCCAATATTGTATGGGATAAAAAATTATTTATTAAACTTATGTGCTTCATATATAGCCCATATTTTTTTAGATAAGTGCTGTGGTTTCAGAGATTACTTTCTACATGATCACCAACACACAAAATTCACACGCTCTTTATAATTTCAATAAAGGTTCTCAACAAAGAGGCATATTCTGCAAATGCATGCCATTTTTCACACCATGTGTTACAGTTTCATAATGTTACATTTAAATAAATCATTTTTACCAACCTTGTAAATTGTCACGCATAACAGATGTGCCATCAAAAATATTAACTGGATCATCAGGAATATGAACAATGGAATGTGGTGTGCTTGCTGATGATCTAATTGTAGCTTCATCATCACTTGCACCAACTGGTGTTCCTCGTTGGCTGTCTACAGTGCTTTGGAAGAATGGAGACTGCTCCATTGGTGATTGGCTTCGTCTACTGACTGCACCTTTTAAGTCTTGATCTTCAGATAACTGAAACACAATTATTTCCCAATATGTCCAAAATATTTTATTACATACCAGATAAATTATTCCAACATAAGAATATAAAGCAGGCTCTTGTGTCCTAGGTCAATATTTATACCTCTATTTTTCTTATGCTTTAGTGTCGGTATGAAGCATGTCATAAATGTGTTTAAACTTGAATAATATTTTTTGTGATGTGGAATCCAATAAAAAAATTTTTTTTGGAGTAAATAATGAGAACAAAGTCAAGTTTATAGTAAGTTAGTTTTACCCATTATATCCTTTTAAATTCAGTATTTTAATGATATAAATTGCAAAATATTTTTCAATATAAAAATTATTATCTAATATTTTAACAGAATGGAATACAACTTTAATCCACTCTACCATGTCTCTTTGATTTCCTCTATTTAAGTCTATGAGTATTGATTAATACTTTCACACAATAAAATTAGGGATCATATCCACATAGTTGACATACTAATCAGCAAACAATAGATTTTGCTACTTCAGCTCAATTAAATCACATATATGAAATTATAACGATAATAAATGTGACAGACATAATTATTAGAGATAATATAATAAATTAGTTTTCCCCTATTCTTAACATACCAATGGTAAGCCAAGACCAGCTCTAGCCCAGTTGACACCAGCTAGTTTCTCTCTGAGAACATCTGCCACAGGAGACACCAGATTTGAAGGAGGGAAGACAGGAGATGCACATGAAGGACATTGGTAGCCGGCAGGGGCAGTAGTGCGAGGCAATGCTCGATAACGGGATTCTGCACACTCCCAGTGAAACACATCTGAAATATTAAACAGTTGTCAAATAATATAATAAAAAATATTAGATTAAATAAGGATTCTTTACTAAGCTAAATATTAGGGGATTGCATGATTATAATGATATAATGAGCATATTGATGACCACATTTACATTTTAGCTATATGGAAATACTTACGGTAGCAAGTAAGCCGAATACATTCACCGACCGCCAAATTCTTAGTGCAAATTTCACAAATAGGGTTGTAATCACTATCTTGTAGCCACTGAAGATACGACTGAATGATACACTAAACAGAAAGAAATATTTAAGGTATGAGAAATATAAATCACTAATTAAACAATATTCATTAATAATTGCAATGCAAACCTTAGGGTGGTTTGTGACCATACAGTATTCACAAACATTTACTCTGTGCTCAAAACAAAACTGGTTTGTGACTCTCCTTTTGGGACACTTACATAGACCCATGATAAAGTTTTAGTGTATGTATGTATCTAGACAATCTATAAACCTTTTTAAACCCAGATTTCTCATAACACCACAATTATTTACAGAAATATTTTTGATGATGATGATCTGACTGATGTTTTGTGTCAGCCAGCCACGTAAAGTTGTCAAATTTTGATAAATGGTGATCGTTCGTAAATGAATGTGTAATAGCTTTTGTCTGTTTTTTAATACATTTATTGAATTACTATTTATATTATAAGCATTATTTATCTTTACCAAAATGTCACTGACTTGAGTAAATTTTATATAATTTTAATTTTTGCTAATTACTTTAGATCAGGTAAATGTAAAATGCGCTCTGTACTCTCCACAGTCGTATAAATTACTAATACCTAAGTTTATGCAATCAATTTAAATAAGTCACGTGATACAGTGACAGTGACAAATTGTCAATGTCACCAACTGTAAAATATTGTAGGTAGTTTATTAATATAACATAAAATATTAATTAATTATGTTATATTAATGATATTTTCTGATTGAAAAAAATGTCTTCGAAATTATTAACATTAAAAAATGTCTTTAATAGACAGATTCTTGCCACAATATTTAATCAGGCACCAACGTATCAAAATAATGTTACTTATAACCTTAAACAAATAAGCACTTCTTCTATTTCTTGTGTGAATTTTTTTAATAAACGTGAGTACCATATCATCATGTACATACATAATTAGTTCCAGCGATGTTTTTTTTATTATGAATATGTTTATGTTTCCTAGTGCCGGCCGATAAGTTATGGAAGTCGGTCACATCAGTCAGTAATGCCGGTGCTAAAAAGGGTCGTGGTAAAGGAGCTGGTCGGATTCGAATTCGGGACTTAAACCGCGGGCAAACAATAGGCGTGGGGCGAATTAATATGTTATGGCCAGGTTTATCTGCTCCAGTTATCAGAGGGAGGGAGTTGTTGAAGCAGCAACGCTTACCAGATGATCCTGAAAGGTAATGTAATCTTCATACATTACTATGGTCAGGTTTAATTTGATACAGGTGTTGATGATTATAATATTTGTTACAAAGTAGACTAAGATTAATAAGTACTTAATTTTGGAACAGTTGGTTCCAGGACTGATGTGAATTATTAATTTTATGACCAAATGATGATGATTGATTATAAATACTGCAATACACTACAATATGATATTCAGCTCGATATATCAGTGTCATTATTGTAATGATATAAAATAATTATGTAATAAGTTGATTGGCTAAGGTATCCCATTATGAGAAAAGGATTAGAAGTAGGAGTTTACATTGTGAATCATCATTACATATAAATATACATATTTGTCTATTGTCTAGAATGGAGAAACTGATAAAATTGAGAGATTCAATGACAAGATTTCGGCGTCTTAGATTAAGTCCAATTGAAAGAGGCTGGTCTGGAGCTCGGATGCCTGGTCGTAGTATTGGACCTCCGGATCCAGTTGGAGATGGTAATTTAGCTATAATTGATGTAAATCCTCATGCTTGGTTCACATTGTTTTTTGAACATTAGCAATCACTTATATGTAGTAATTTCTTTGTTATGTAAAAATGAATGTGGCTGATATAATGAAAAAGAAATTATATATATTATAAGTCAAGTATCCATGAGAATATTGCTTAAGAAATCATCATCATCCTTACAAGCCATAAGTCTCAGTTAGGGCTGGGTCTCCTCTTACAATAGGGTTAAGGTCATAATGAGCTGCACCGGCCAAGTGCAGGTTGGCAGACTTCACACACCTTTGAGCAAATTATGGAGCATTGTCAGGTGTACAAGTTTCTTCGCAATGAATTTTTTTACTGAAACTAGTCATAATTCATTTGCAATATGCACTTAATTTGGAAAATATTGTAGCAGCCAGATTCAAACTTGAGTTTCTCATGCAGGAAACCTACATTCAAATCACTAGACTATCACTGCTTAAGATAAAAGATTTATTAATTTCTTTTATTTATATTTTGCAGAAGAGTTCATTGGTTTTGACACAAAAGTTCTTCAATTACGTTCCTTACTTTTAATGAAAGGAACACTTGGGCGTACAAGGAACTATCAGGCAATGGTGTGTAAAATATAAATGAAACAGTGGAACAGTTTGAAAATAAGAAAGCTTGCTAGTGAAAATCTGCACTGGAGTACCATTAAGTACTCAGCCTTTGCAGTCTATTGTAATAATTAATGGAGCTTTTGTATTGCTTCATTATGATCATTTTCAATATTGTATGTACATCAAAGTAATTTTTCATATTCTAATGAAAGAGCTTTAATAAGAAGTTTGTTAAGTAGACGAAACATTGAAAGACATTTAATATTACATATTTTTATCTCTAAATTGTAGGTTGTTACTGGTAATGGTCAAGGCTTAGCAGGATTTGGATTTGGAACAGCCAAGGAAGCTAGTGCTGCCCTCAGAAAAGCTAAGAACAGGGCTGGCAAAAAATTGATGCATTTTGAAATATACAATGGACATACAAGTAAGATAATATTTATAATACTTCTATGTGTTTTCTCATTGTAATTATAAATAACATTATTTTATATTAAATAAGAATTTAACGTTATTATAAAATTTTCAATAAATAAGTAATACAGGCAAATTGAGCGATAAAAAAAATTTTGTTTTTAGAAAATAAAAACATTTAAAAAATTGTAAATACTTATGGTTTTTAAGTTATGTAGATTTTCAAAGACGAAATATTGTCCCAATATTGTTGTCTTGGATAGTTATTACTTTCTAAATATAATTTAATGTTTTATAAGTAAAAAATATTAGCATTACAGTGCATAAAAATAGTTTGTATTGATTCCCCTTACACTTTTTAGTATTCCACGATTTCTACACTGCATTTGGAAGAACAAAAATTTATGTGAAACCGAAGAATGAAGGGCATGGTCTTCATGTTCACAGAGCTATAAAAGAGATATGCCAAGCCATTGGCATTAAGGACTTGTTTGCTAAGGTGGAAGGTTCTATGAACTTACAGCACATTGTCAAAGCGTTTTTCATCGGTTTATTACAACAGGTGGGCATTTGATAAAATTGTTATTGTTTAAACTTGGATAATAATATCAGGTTTCAGTCGGAAATTACGTCATCACTGTTTTATGAAATTATATAACAAAGGTTATATTGTTTTATACTATATTTTGTTGAGTATTTAAGTTTCAGTTGTTATCCTAAGCAAGGGTTGGTTAAACTTATGTTGGATGCCTTCTCTCTGTCTTCAGTACAATAAAGTGTTATATTAGATGAATCAATTGTGATATTCTTTGAACATTACAAAAATAAATTAACTCATTTCATTTACTATCTACCTTGCAGAGAACTCATCAGCAATTGGCTGAGGAAAAGAAACTCCACCTCGTTGAATATAGAGCAGAAAATGAATATTATCCCAAGGTTGTGGCAAGCCCTACTGTTGTGCGAACGAAACAGGACATTTACAAGGACGAAACTCTTGACTTTGTGCAGTATGTTATGAACGATAAAGTAATTTTGAGAAAGAAGAAGTTCCCCAGATTCTATGAAACAATGCCACATTATTTGATATACCTTAAGAAATATGAAAAATATAGAAATCACGAAGAAATCCGTCAAAATCTTAAAGTAGAGTTTGGAGAAGTGAAGAGCTTCCTTAACGACAAGTATCCAGAAGAAAAAGTTGATAAAGAAGTTTAGGTTATCAACATGTATACATTTGCTGTTACTATTGTAGATATTAAAACACAACATTTCAATAAGATTGATAGCTTTTTATTTACTTAGTACTACAAAAAGAATGTTTCATAATATGATTACATATAAAATTCAGTTTCAGAATTCAGGTTTCAGAGTGGATGTTCTCTACCATACAAATGGCTAATTTATAAACTGTTTACACCAAAAAGTAACTCAATTAAAAACTTATTGTATAAATATAGATAAACTTAGTTATCACTTTTGATATTAGTATTATAGAATTAATATTTATTTATGTAAAAATAAACCACATTCTTGTCATGGCACCCAATTATCATCATTTCAATTTTTTTTAATAAGTTGTAAAAATGTTTACATTTTTTTTGTTTTGTTCTACAGTATTATAATTTATATAAGCCGCTAAATGCTCTAAAATGCAATACTAATGTTTTAAAACAAGCACCATTCATAATTTCAAAGCAATATTGAAAAAGCGAGTCACAATGAGTAAGCATTTGGCATTATGCTGGAAAGTTGAAAAAAAATTTTTTTTGTACCTACTTACATAAAAATGTTATCACATAGAAATTTATTTTTTAATCCAATACTTGTACTCGTAATAATTTTAGCATTTTTTTAATCTGTCATCATTAAACATTTGATGTTATTCATTATAACAATTGTAGCTATCGACTTGCTGCAAAATTACAAAACATATTGTAAAATAAATAAAAATAATTTAATAACTAAGTAAAATGTAACTCCTTATATAATTACATATGTCATTGCAGTCATAGAAATGAATCACAATTCGGTCCGTTGAATGAGCAATCTAAATTCTAAATGAACCAACACCACTGAGTATCTTGTTGCATTGAGATCGGAGAGCTGGATCTAGTCTGTTGCGTCTGGAACGAAATAAAATATTGCTTTTATACTGTTATTACCCATTCACTATATAAGGTGCAGACACACATACAAGCATCTTAAATTTTAGTCGACACGGGTCTCATGGCTGATTCGTTTATATTATTATTCGTTATATGCATTAGTTTGGATCAAGCATTCTATTTTATCTACGAAATTTTATTGCAATTTAAAAAATAAAATAAAGCTATCATTAATTAGGTTTTAGAAACAGGGAAAGTATAGGTACGTAAGCCCGATACCAGATTGGGAAAGAATTATTTCTATCGATCTCGCTCTCGAAAATTGCTATAATTCGTATTGCATTAATTTATTTAATACTTTTCGTGGTGTAATTCACAACACATTCATATAAAGAACATTATATGTGTTTAAAGAAAACGAAATTCAAATTATTTTTGTCATATCGGTATGAAATACATATATCGGCATATTATAAACATATGGGTTGGAATTTTACAATACAAAAAATAATAATAAAATAAAAAATACTTATAATAAAGGCGCTTAAACACAGAGAAGAGAAAATTTCGAAAGAAACTTCGCAGCACATATTTAAAGAACGAAAAATAGGCATGTATTGACGACAATTAACCCGAGGAAAAAACCCCGAAAGGAATTACCTGCAAAGCTGATTATTTCTATATGTATTAATAATTTACACAATTCATGTACAATAAAGTGGGTCTCTACAATATAGCTTCTTCTTTAACATTTACATAAAAGATAGATGGATGTTTGTATAAGCCCTATACAAATGATACATACATCTACGTAGTATCAATTTGTTCGTAGGTAGTCCTAATAGCAATGTTTTTAACTTAAAAATTTGTTCTTGATTAGCAGTTTTACTCCAAAATTATAATATTACCTGCGTTATGTGCGGGGTGGCGCCACTTGTCGGCGTGATCGCGCGCCGAGTGCGGAGCAAGTGCAGCGCGCACGCCGCCCAGCACGTCTGCGGCGCCCGCAGCGGCCAGCGCAAGCGGCGCCACGGCCGCGCCCGGCAGTGCGCGCAACACGCCCGCACCGCGGCCAGTGCGAGCCGCCGCCGCCATCGACGCCGCTTGTTCCGCGAAACCCTACATTAGGGGTATTATTTTTTGTACAAATGAAATCAATCGTACAATATCTCTACAGTCAACTGCACTAACTAGGGCTGTCAATTAAATTTATTCTATTTTATCTATAATAAATTCCGGCAATTAAGATACATAACTTTTCTAATCAATGTTCTAAATAAAAAATTCCACATCATATCTAGTTTCATGTTTAGAAGTCGGTTTATGTAGTTTACTCACATGATTGATACTCGAGAGTGTTCAATGAATATTACAGCAGTTTTATTTTATATTACAAAAAACCACAGAAAGCTTACTTTGGATGATTGTTCACAATCCAGATTATATGGTGATATTATATGTATACACATTTGTATAATACAATATACGCTGCTCAGTACCTCTCGCACGGTGGTGAGCGCGCTGGCGACGCCCTCGCGGATGTCGTTGGGGTGTCTGGCGGGGTCGCGTCGCCGGCGCCGCCTTCTCTCGCGCCGCTCGTACACGTCCGGCAGCTGCAGCGCCGGGCTCGGCGTCAGCATGTCGAATGCCGTTTCTGCCGTCGCCTGTGACGTTGCGTTTCAAGTTTTAATTAATTTTTAATTAATTATTTTTAATGGTAATAACGTCGGATTATTTTTATTATTAGTATTTATATTTTATTACGAATATTTTTAGGGCATGTTAAAATATATGATTAGATCATATCTTCTACAGCTTTTACACAACATACAACTGAGTCGATATTTTCTCACAAGGGATGAGTTAAGGCCGAAGTCCACCTACGCTGACTAAGCCCGAATTGTTATGCTTCACACGCCCCTGAGAACATTATGGAGAACTCTAACAATACTTCATTGAGCAACTGCATCGACAGTTGTTATATTATGACTTTGGCCTTTTACATCACAATTTACTTTTAATAGCAAAGTACAAATAATTAACTTTTTTTTTTGAGATTTTTTTCATAAACGAATACATTGAATATGTAACATTTTCAAAGTTAATTCAAAGTAAAAATTTCCGATAATTATAGATTTTTTGTTAGTTTCTTGGTTTTTTACCTTTTTTAAGATTAATATTTATTTCATCGATTATCAAAGGAAGAGTTCCTACTTCTAGATTGAACAATAAAATGTTAGGCTTATTGTAAAATAAAACTGAATATCAATAAAGGTCACGATTTATTTTCTAGAACCTATTGTTAATCATAAAAGAAAAATTGATGAATTAAACGAGTCGGGTAATCGCCGCCTACAAAATATGGCGATCAGCCATCACATCTCTAATTATTACAGAGAAAAATAAGTAATTATACGTTCAAACTGAAGAACCGAGGAGTAGGACCAGTGGTACAACGCCGATACGAACCTGTATCAGATGCAACAGTCTGGCAGTGATGTCGAGCGCGGCGACCGCAGTCCTCGCGGTGAAGGACGCGGCCCCGCGGCGCAGCCCGTGCACCAGTCTACCGTCGCGCCGCCACTGCTCCACCGGCAGCCACACCAGGTCGCGGATGCCAGTTACTGCGAAACGGCAAGCGATGTGGGTACTGATGATACCTTCGATCCAATTTATTCTTGTGATAGATTGACATAAGAAACGCATGTAATACAGTGAACCTGACACCTGAATAAATTTAAATGAGCAATAAAGTTTGTTAAAATGGTTTATTAAAAGAAAAAAGAAAATTATTATATTACTTTATTAAGAAGGCCATACTGTCTTTTTGTTGTACAAGCAATTCCTGTGTTACCATGGTGATGCAATAACAAACTTGAGCAGACAGATTACAGATTATAAATTTACCTAATTACAACAGTTAATACTTTAGAGACGAAAAAATTATGGCATGGACTATAAAGTTAAATCTTAAAAAATATGTATTTAAACAATCTCAACCTTAATCTAATCTAATCTCATACTTAAGTAATATAACTGTCAGAAGAAATAATATTGCAATAAATGAACATGTCGTAACTCTGTAATATCTTACTGAGTTGAAGAAGGGAATGCATTGGGCCGATGCCGCTGAGCAGGCCCGGCAGCTGATGCCGCTTGATGTCCGACAGCCACTCGTGGAGTGCCCACTGCACTAGCTTCTCCAGACCCAGCAGTCCTAACCTGCACCAGCCATGTGGAACCAAGAATGAATGAAGAATGAAGCTCTAGTTGTTTGAAACGTAAAGCGAAATGTTAGCGATAAAAGTGATGACTACATTCTTTGTTTAATGTCAAGGTCATGCCATATTGCCCTAAGTCTATCTTTCTCTTTCTCTCTCATTGTGACTATAGGTGTGCGCGCTGCCATTAATGTTAGAACAAACATACTTGTAGTCGAGCCTCTTGAGGGTGAGTTCGGAGCAGTTAAGCTGTCCCAGGCCCATGAGCAGGCCGGCGACCGGCCCCGCGGACAGGTCGACGCGTTTGCCGACGTAGTCCAGCCGGATCGGCACTTCGGGGGAGAACACTACGCGTCTGGAATTCAATGCGATATGACAATATACAATCAAACTTCCACACAATTATTCCTGCCGGCCGAGCCAAGATCCGCACGGAAACATCAAAACTTATGTTACGGTACGTTTGTTCTGTCCAATCGCAGGTAGCATGATCATAATCTCGAATCAAATTTTCCATTTATAAGTACCCCTCCCCTAATAACTCCACACTTACTCCTAAAAACGTGTCCCGGTTCTCCGAAGATCTAGTACCTTAGTAAATTATTAGTTAAAAGGTTAGCTAGTACCTGAAGTATATTGGCGAGTCGTCGACGGGATCGGTGTCGACGGCTTGCTTCGCCGCCGGCTTCTCCTGCAGGCCGAGCTTCTGAAAGTCCTCCTCCAACTGGATTAGATTCTCGGACACGAGTCGTTCCGCTTCGTACGTCTCCATCAGCGGTTCGTCGTTGCGGATCACTGTGACGCGCAAACGTACACGTTAACAATCCAATTATGGATGGATGGAAATGTTTTTTTTTTTTATATAAATTCAACTTCATGTAAACACGTAGATATTCTGTTAATATACTTAATTTTCACTATCGTTTCGATAAGCTGCTATTACACTGATAAGGAACCCCTAAGCTCATCATTTAAACCAACATGTAACAATGGCGAAGTAAGTTTCTAACTTCCGCGGAACCGTTACCGGAGCTATTATTTTCAAATATGATTACGTTGTGGAAGTCTTCAAGGGGAGATTGTATAGGCTATTATAAGTTAATGCGTTCAACATCTTAGACTTCATCACCACTTAACACCAGGTGGGGTTGTTGTCAAGCATTAATGTATCTTATTTAAAAAAAAGTGATGTCCTTGTCATTTATGTACTGATCGAAACCATATCGTCCTTTACATACAAGTTGTGCTTTGACTATGACGTGCTAGTTACCGGTGTCGTTGAGCGATAATGCGTCAGCGTCGCTCAGTGAAGTGGGCGTGGGCGGCGGGTCGCGCAGGTGACTGGCGATGCTCATGACGGGCGGGCGGTGCGTGGGCGTGGTTTGTCTCGAGCCACTCGAATCGGTGGATAGACCGCTCACGCTCTTCGTGTCGTCATCTGATGGGTGAAGAGGATTTAATATTTTTGATTATTTAGTTATTTAGTTAAATATTTTAAGGGCATAAATTAAATATGTTAAATAAAGCATATGGTGAAACGACAAAGTGTAGCATAGAGCATTACATGGCGAATGTAATATGTAGCGATACTTATTTACATGACAAACATTTGACATTCTGCTTTTAATTTTAATCAGTTTGCAATTCTTTTCACAAATCGCAAGTGCCTAAATAATTATTCTATTATTAATATCGTAGTACAAGGTTTCCAGGCAGGTAAATGCTAGTAACGGCAAGAGTTCGTAAAATAATTGAAATTTGTTTATTACTAATACAGTGAATGGAAGCCGCATTTTAATAAACGTGTGTACGTTTATGAACGTGCGGACGCGCATGCGTGTGTGCACCACGTGCACTGTTCACTTAAAACAATAATTGTCAGATTTAGTATTTCCACAAAAACACGCTTTCCATTTGACCATTACGTTACATAGCGACAGAGCTGGCACACGTCCGGTTCGGACGTTGTGCGTCACAAGATTTTTTTTTTTCATCATAAGACTGATCATTCGACAACTACCCTCCTTATCGGTATACATGTATTAGCTCTATCGAGTGAGTAAACACCCTACACATAGATGATCTGTTACCGGTTGCTTCGTCAGTTCCGAGCTTGGAAAAGAAGCCGACGAGGAAGGCCAACGTATCCTGGTCGAGATTGAACCGCAGCGGCAGCAGCGACACCTTCAGGCAGCACTCCTGCGCAGCGAGCGCTGCGTCCGTGCGCAGGTGGACTGCTTTTATTATCAGCTGTTACAATTATTAATGAAGATCATTCACACTTGTAGTTTCATTGCAGTACTCATAAGTGCTACGTAGTCATTTCACGGTACATCTATCGAAATACCAAAATATGGTAAATTGGTAAAGAGTAAAACAATAAGTTGACTGTTCGAGTTTTTCGAGCGTGTTCAAAATTTCAATTTACATTCCTTTAAAAACAGACTGTTCGAGTTTTTCGAGCGTGTACAAAGTTTCAATTTACATTCCTTTAAAAACACCCACGACTTATAAATATTATTTTTTTCAATCAGTCAGTAGTGTTACGACTGGGGCAATAATTACGGCTATGTTACATATAACCATGAACACTACACAATAACTGACCCGCAGCTGGGATCGAATCCCCTCTCGTAATAAGGCTTAATTCCAGTACAATGGACCAAGTGTGCTTATTAATGGTAAATACATCAGCGGGAGCAAGGCATGTTTTGATCTTCTTCACATCTCTTTTTGCGCACGAACGCTATTAAATGGATACATATACGATGATTTTCGAGAACCTTCCACTTGCACTTCACGTCGCGTTCACGAACACCCGTGGACGCCGACCGATGACAAACCGAAACCGGTAAAATATCATTCATATATCCGTATCCGTATCCAGATCAAAAATGTCATATTCATAAGATCCCTACTCTTAACGATAAGCGCAGCTCATACCATATGCGCGTTCTTTCGCTCCGGTTCGTCCTTGAGCTTATACTGGCTGAGTAGCTTGTTGATGTCGCTGCAGACCAGCCGGTCCAATACTTCGATCTTCGTGATGGCCAACGTCTGTCGCGACGCCTGGGTCCCGCCCGGGGGGTACACTTCGTGCTGGAACTTTACCTACAGGAAAACGGACATGTGACATTGTGATGACTTGCATTAAATGTCGTATAAATAGGAGAACGACTTACATATTATATATACCTAATCCCGATGTGCGCATTGTATATATCTATATATTTTTTTATGATTTCGAACTTCACTGGACCGCTAAAGATATATTGATGGTGTTACTGTACGGTTACCTTGGTGAGACACAGCTTGACGCAGGTGTGGTGGTCGCGGTGCGGGCCGCCGCGCGGTCGGGCGGGCGCGGCGGGAGGGGCGCGCGGTCGCACGCGCTCCGACCCCGCCGACCAACTGACGCCGGTGCGTCGGTACGCGACCGCCGCTGCGAGACTCGTCTCGTACGGCTCGTAGTCTTTGCTGCGCCTGTTAGTTTTGTATTAAAATTATATAACATACATATACACATGTATAGTACACACATACACGTACCCACGTACGCACGCACACAAACACGCCCTAAATATTAAACACCATCAGAAGGATTACTCAATGAAGTAGGTCACAAGAAACAAGTTGATTTGATACAATTTGACAGAGACCGTATCCGAAGCCTCTTGATCCAACCGGCAACTCCAAGGAATATATTGGTGGATCTTGAAGTTTATCTTTATACCGCGGTTTTATCTCTACAAGTCACACACATCAAGTTTTGTGAATAATTATGGTATTGTATGGGAGCGTTCATGTAACAAAACATTCTAGTTGTGTACGTTCGGGTCAGTTTAATAAGTCACGCTAGCGAGGTGTAGGAGAACGAACGCGATCTTATCTCTTCTTAGGTAATTATTCGCGAATGTTGAAAGCAATATATGTACAATGTACTAGCGGCCCGCCCCGACTTCGTTCGGGTTCAACAACTAATTCTAACGTTTACATAGCCTATACCCCTCTGGAATAATTTATGTTTTAAATGGTAAAAGTATTATTGAAATAGGTGCCGTCGGTCCAAAAACTCACGTTGTTAGCATAAATTTCGACAAAATTTATTCTTAGCGACACAATCATCACATACTTGTTGGCGGCGGTCGGCGACCCTTGGCTCCGGCCGTCCCCCTCGATGGTGACAGTCTTCTTGGGCGGCGCGGGCTCGCCGGCCGGCCGGAAGTCCGTCCCGCCGTACATGTGCCACGTCAGACTCATCTCGCATAGCGTGTACCTGTGTGCGCGTGTGTGCGGCACAGTCACCACATATGAATGAAGGTGATAGATATATTAATATTCAAACAAACCACAGGTTGCCCTTTCGTTTCGTGCGCCGATAACACTCACCGAGTCTACTTTAATAGTATCTCTAGTTTACTTCGTGCTACTTGTATTTCGGATGCCGTCACTGGGTCGGTATCTACGAGAAGATGAAGTTTTCCGAGATATATCAATAAAACGACCCCATAGTCCAGTTGTTACTAGGGATGTTTCGGATAATTTCGGTCACGGATATTAGATAGTTTAGAATTTGAATAAAATATATAATGTATTTACAAGGTAACAGTTTGTCTTTATTTCTAGTTACTATGTATTGAGTATTAAAAACTTAAAACTTATTTAAAAATAAATAAAATACATAATAAAAACTGTCTAAGATGATAACGACGCGCCGGGTGTATCGGCTCGGTTGGCGAGTCTGTCATAAAGTATTTTATTTAGATTGCCGCTATCCCAAATTATCCGAAACTTTTTTATCGGATTCGGTTACGGATATATTTTCATTTCGGATATCCAAAGCAGACATTTATGTGACATACAAACGTTTGTTCTACCGCGACTTGGGTGTTTTTAATGTCATACGGGGGTGTTAACGGGGATGAGTGTAAACGTTTAAAACAAACGCGTAATAAAACCACTAAACGTTTCAAATCATATTCAAGCCTTGTTTAACAACCGAATATGATTTTATTGACTTAATATTATAATAAACATAGTCAAATTACTTTTTTCACGCGACAGTGACCGCTTACCATCAGGTGGCTCGTCTGCTTGACATCGGACAAATTGACAGATGATCACACAACGCCGACCGTATCCAGTGTATGCGTAAATAAAACCGAAGGCTACCTGAGAACAGGCACAGGGAAGCTCCTGGGCGCCTTGAGCACGTCGGTCCGGGCGGCGGGCACGGTGAAGTGGTTGTCGGTCATGTACACCGGCCCGGGGCCGAGCCACGTCACCACCGGCTCGTCCATCTCGTTGTCCTGCCCGTACGGCGTCTGCTCCACTATGCAGTACTCGTCGTCGGTGTTGCTACCGTCGCCGCTCGATTTTACCTTCCAACGATAGAGTCACATTGTTAACGTGTACCTACCGTAGACCATAGACAACTGTACATAAGTTTACTTTAATTAGGAAAATCTTTCCATTAACATCTGAACTTAACTGAGTGGTTATAATACTACGGAAAAAAATACGTTAAAAAATCTAAGCATAATTATATAATATCGTATAGTTGATCTATAAGTATATCTCTTACCTTTTTCCGTTTACTTTTCCGCGGTGTAGACCTGGGAGTGGAGGTCGGATCACCGAGATCCTTGGCCACCTGGGCGATGGGTGGCTTTTCCTGACTGTCTTCGAGATTTGCGCTCTGCTGGAATTCTTCATGCTCTATGCTCTTGGTTTGCGCGTCCAAGTCTATGGTTTCCGAAGGCAGCCTTTGCTTCATGTTTTCATCGGGGAAGAAAAATACTTCTACTCCTTCCTTCTCCGTCGAACTGTGCAGCTCATCTTCTTCAACTATTTATTATTGATCTTATTAGATGTGATTCATTGTAAGAGTTTGTATTTTTTGTTAAGTTTCATGAACAAATTGAACGACTTACTTGTAGTGTTGGGGCTTTCTTTCATAGCTTCGGCCATCAGATCATTGACTTGCTGTATCTCGCTCGGTGACAATTCTCTTATTTCCTCTATAGGTCTGTCTTCGAGACCTGTAACAATTTTATACATCTGATTTTCGTGCTTCTCACTGTTACTTCTTACATAAGACGGTCTTGTGGAAATAGTCTCTCACGGTTTAAAGAGATGAAAAAGAATTATAGAAAATAAAACACTTCATAGAAATAAGCAAATTCGGTAACTCAGTACATTCATTCGCTAAATTCTATGTAACAAGTGTACAGGCCGAGCAAACGAGTCACCTGATGGTAATCGGTCACCGTCTCCGATGGACATCAGTAACACCAAAGGCATCAACGAAGTGTTTCTGCACGAAAAGGAAGCGGGAATCCCCATTATCACCAGCTCCCCGACACTGCGACTGAAACACGTATGGAATATTTCATGGTCGACTTTAGAAGGGTGGTAGCTAGCCAGCCGGGCAAAATGTCGGAATCAAAGCGAGTGGTACAGAGGCTAGCGACCTCCAACAGGAAGAACCGCTCGGCATAGTACGATCCGCTATTGTTATAGGGCGAGCCACGAGCACGGGGAGTTGGTTTGGACTCAAACATGGATGCAGCCCCTGACACCCCAGATACGTGAGAACCTTACAGCTTGAGGATCTAACCTTGGAAGATTTTTTTATCTTAAACGGTGTAAGTATGCGTGTTCTATAACTAACCCACGCGGCTCCTGTGAGGAGCGAGCACGTTTTTATTAACGTTGATTAAGTATAAGCCCGGGCGTGTATGAAATAGTAATTATTACGGATCCCTTTGAGACCTAAAATGATAGATTGTTGTTGTATAACTTATTGTACGTTTGCTTTCAAATTATATACTAAATCCATCACAATATGCTAGATCATTTTCCAAAACCGTGTATACGAATGTGATGAACATACAAATACATTGTGTCATATTTATTCTGTTCCTACCCAAGAAGTATGTTGTTAAGCTTCAAGTAGCTAAAGTTTACTTCACCCCGCGGTCCCCATGGAATAATCCAGAGTCCAAGCTTTGAGCGATCTGAATGTGATACAAACGCAGGACAGGACAGTAATGGGGTACAACAACGGTGGCGGGCGGTGCCGCCGGCGGTACACACCCACGAGCGGCTCGAGAGGCTGGTCGGAGCAGACGCTGGTGTGCCGCGACCTGTCGAACGGCGGCTGCGAGTCGCCGTCGGACGCCGCGTACGTGAGCAGGCGGCACAGAGCCGACGCCGAGTCCCAGCACGTGTACAGGTTCACCGTGTTGTTCGACGCGCTCAAGTCCACCTGGGGCTGGTCGTTCGACTGGAACATTAACGATCGCGTTCAACAGTGGTACACGTCAACTGCCATGACATGCGTGACAAGGTACCGATCGGACGCGTGCGTGCGGCTGTGGCTGTCAGCCCGTAGGTAATAGTACAAAGTGACCCTAACGTGAACGTCACAAGGATCATAGGTCTTCAAAAGTAATACAAGTAAAATGAAATGAAAAGGCCTATGTAGTAGTATTATGTGAACTAAGTAAGTTGAAATAGTTACAAGTGAACGAGAACAATACTCCTAGTACAATACACTTTATTGTACACCAAGAGAAATACATTTTCATAGCGGTAGAACTGTTTTTTTTTGTCATTAAATATTAACATGAATTTACAATATTTAAAATAGCTCAAGACGTCTGGAAGTGGGACAAACATATTTAAAGATTTCGTTACATTCAATGGAACAATTGTAAAAAGTACTTTACGCATGATTCAAACATTAAAATTTAAGATTGCCATATTTACATAAATTCAAAGTACGATACCACAGTTTAATAATTCAATTTCATAATGTCTCAGTCAATAATCGCATAAAAACGAGAATTTCAATAGTTTTCATTTCAATTTTATTTCAATACTAGCAAACTGCTTTCAGGACAATATGCCTTACATTATTTTAATAAATTTGTAACTTTTATATTTATGAACGGATTGCAATGAAACAATCTTCAAGTATTAAGTGTCGCTTACTGCCATACATTAGTAAAAACCAGATCGAAATCTATTAAGCCGTTACTGAGATTAGCGGGAACAAACTCACAGACAAACAGATAAAAATTCTAACAGCTACTGTTTTGTGTTCTATTGCATCAACAAAGACCCGTAATAATGTTTTTTCTCATATATCGTTCGTGTACAGAAAAAGATCAGTTAGAAGTTTATTATTAGTATAGACTAATCTACTCTAAGTTTAATTTGTTAACCATGATGTGTGTGTGTGTGTGTGTGTGTGTGTGTGTGTGTGTGTGTGTGTGAGAGATCATCATCCTATATGTCACCGCCACAGGTAAAGCAAGAGTCGAAATGAAAACGAGTCAGTGTCAATTTATACATTCAGTAAACGACTTACTCCAGTAGCTTTATCCTCCATCCGCAGCGACAACTCAAAGAGCCCCAGCTCCACCACACACACGTAGTCCTTGTGCACGTCGGGGGGTCGCTCGTCGTCCTGGGGCACCGGCACGTTCGACTTGGCACCCGTTAGGTACGACAGCAGGAGGGTGCACTCCTGCGCCAGGAACCTGAGGTACGAGGTGTTGGTCTCCGGAATCAGGTTGCTGGACATGCTGAAGTTGCCCAGGGTCAAGACCGTGCGGATCGGGAGATAGAGGGGCCTGGTGGAGAAGTTATTACAATTGAGTACTTATTATCAGTTGTTAGTTTATTGACAGACCACATTATAATAAGAGGGTGCCGCTCGTCCAATCTCATGCGTATCACTAGAGCGATGCATGAATCCGCTTGGGCAATGACTACTCAAAATTGCAACCGAGGAACGTTAAAGATTGAGAAACACACGAATGATCGTTCGGTTCAAATTGTATAGTAGACATTAAGGACCTAGCACCATTGCATTGTCCATTGTTAAATTGGATGCCACCACAATTGGATGAAACTGGAGCTGTATTGCTGGTAAATCTGTAATAAGTTTATTTTTATCAACTATTATAAATACAAACTTTATATGAAATATAAAGTACTCACTGTTCTCTTCTATTTTTAATGTACATACTATTTTCATTTCTATGAAGAATCTAC
>DWPT01000691.1:0-22196 GCA_018251895.1 Agathymus mariae mariae
TTTTTTTGTTTGGTACCTACTAACGAGCTTCGGTGTTACCAATTAAAACATTTTGAAAATAGAACGTTGTTTCATGATTATGGTCGAACTTCGACCACGAAGTGAACGCACGTATACAAAGAGTCGCGTATAAGCATTCCAAGTTCTCTAGTACACAAGACTAATTCCCTATTGAGATGGGCGTATTCCTTGCAAGGTTTATTGGCCAACTCAAATCCGAATCTGGGCCTTATAAATCTTACCTTATACCTTGAATATTAAAGTACATTTTATTTTGTTTAAAAATAAAAACAACTAATATATAATTTACAATTTTTATTATGAAATATTATTAAGTGTATCTGTACAGTCTGTGCAATTAGCGTCTAATTAAAAAAAAAAATTAGTTACATTTATGCGTACTTATGAGTTCTATAATAAGATACTAGATGGCGTTACTAGTACTTTTAAACATCCCTTATAAATCACATTCAATATGTTAAGTTTACTTAACACAAAATATAATCTCACCTCAAATCCAAAATTGTTTGTTTTTAATCTGTATAATATATCTACTTGTATTTTAATAATATTTATAATCTATATCATTCTGGAATACTTTTTATACATTTTTTTTATACATTTTTACTATAAAAGACCTAACTGCCTTGTCCCTGTATGGTATCCCCTGGATAATAGAATGACACCAAGATGTGTGGATAACCAACTGTTTGATTTCAACCTACTACAATCCAATGGGTCGAATGTATGTGGAATGTTGAACTTCTGGTACACAATGTATTGAGTCGATCAAGCCACGCATATTAGGAGTTTCATTATTACCGGATAGGGCAGCGCCTCAACAAGTTTGTTCTATGTGTACAAAGGTCCACGCTCCATTTTCAACTATTGTCAATAGTATACCATACTCTGATATATGATAGGTATTTCGTAACCAATCCTGTGGTTGCAGTTGGGGCAAAAGTGTACTTGATACTTGAAAAAGTCGGTGCAGTATATCAACACGGTAATAGGGAGTAGGCTGGAAAAATAACAATAATTATTTTGTGTATTTCAGTTCGTTCAGGATAACAACAGTCACAGCCAATCATTAGTGTTCCAGTTAGTTCCTACGTGCTTGTCTCCCGGACATTAAGATGTAAGATGGATGGTCCAACGTATATTTACCAGAAAATCATGGTGATCAAAGCAACAGCGTGCGTGAAGAGTCCATTTTCCTTCATAACCACCGTGTGTACTCTTAGACTGCAGTTCTGACACTGGACGAATTTTCTATTCGAACTCGGCAGTCCCACGGTCGGCGTTGGCACTGCAATGTAATGGAAACATTGAAGAAACCGTACAAGACATTAATACGTGGTATTGATCTCTAATGCTTACACCCCAGCAATCAGTTTTGTGTTACTCTGTGGCTCTGATTGATATCACAAATGTTTTAGTAGTTTTGGTGATTTGCACCAAGCATATTGAGTGCAAGGTAAGATTCTCTGCTAATGGTCCACATTGATAAAGTTATAAGACAACAATGCCAAGTTACTTCTGTTGGATATCGCTCGGTCGTTACCGCCTTGTCCCTGTATGGTATCCCCTGCCTGTCGTAAGAAGTGATTAACAGGGACTTCGGGGGTTGCGGGCGATAAGAATGGGAACTCGAACTGACCGGCTAACGACCCCGGGAAGGACGACGGTATGCGTGGCCGCGTACCGTCGATAAGATCGGGTGGTGCGGAACAGGACATGTTGTCCTTCCCGAGAAGAGTCCGATATTGGAACCGCGCTCTGAGGATTTCGGTTGTGTTCCTATTAAGATCGCGGAGTCCTCTGCATTCCTCCGAGGTAGGTCACCGGGGGTTTTAGTACGCTACTAGCTACTAGACCTACCTTTTGTAGGTATCCCCCTCGGAAATAAAGAAGCCCTTATCAACTGGTTTAATTTTAATGGGGCATAGTCGTCCCGTTGTTTACCTGCCTGGCTAGTTTCCACTCGTGTTAAAACGTGTTTTTTTAACATCATCAATCAGCACTGTTGGAGAGCCAGTTAAATGCGGATTATCCATAGTATGTTGATTTGTGGTTTGTCAGTAAATCCGTCGAAATTAAAAGGTTGGTGCATGATTGGCGGTTACCATTTAGCATCGCGTATGCATCGTATCGTATCGCGTATTGCCTGTCATTTTATAAAATGCTGGCACTACTTACCTGGACCTACAACCACTGTTCTCGGGGGTGTGGCCTGATTTAATTGGTTGTTGTTTGCCCCTGCGATTACGGTGTACGCTGGTGGGGGTTCCGGGTAGTCCCTTACGGGTAGCGGCGTCAGAGTTAAGCCATCTTCTGTTGAGCCTGACGAACCGTACAACTGGGATTCTTGGTTCGTTAATCTAGGGAGACCGCCGACTGTTGAAGATGAGGGAGCACCTGAAAGTTGAGGATCAATAATTGAATGATATACACTTTACAAACGCGACTTATATGTTCTAATTTTGGAGTCTTGTTGTAAATTTTTATTATCATAACGACGATGATGAAGATGACCTTGATGAGGTCACTTTCCATTCCCTGTCATCAGGACCACCTGCTACATCAGGGGTCTATAGTTCTTCGTTCGATTAGGGACCATAGATACCTTATCGTAGATATCATAGAATTAAATTTTCAGGACCGTAAATTATGTACAAAAATAATATGGAGTTTTATTTGTGAAGTGTCCACAAAGGCCTCAAATATGTATGAAATTGTCTTAAACGATTTTATTACAATCCAGGCTACGTTATGTCACAAATCATTTTCAGAGATATGAAGGAGATAGTGTAATTCTTACCATGGGAACCAGGAGAATGAAGATTGATGGGTGGCGGAGGTCTCTTAGGTTTGATTCTCACGTTGGGTAAAAGTGTGGTCGGACTAGAAGCTGCAGGTGAATTAGACGAAGGTTGTTGAGCTCCTGAGACATTATGTCTCTTCGGGGAATCTTGAGATTGGTTGACATAAATTTGACGGTTTTCGAAGGGATCGAAGAAGATGGTCTCCTAAAACAAGTGAGTATCGATAAATTGATGGTACCCAAGAGATTCTTTTCATTAGCTTTTGTGACCTACAAAGATTGCCTGACAGATTTCTCTTAATAACTTCTGTTGTCTCAAGTTTAAATATAGTCCACGTTATTGACTTAAAAGTACGAGTACGTTAAATTTTATTTACATGTAAAAGTTTTGACTCAAATAATCTGGCAAGATGGATGCCGCTAAGTTGATTGATGAATGAGAGAATATTATATGTATACTCGTAAATTTAGCCGAAAGAAAAGGATTTTTCATATTATTCCCTGGACTTAAAACTTCTTGCTACTTTTTAAGACAATTTGCAATCGAGACAGCACATTTTGTGATGGCTGTGCCAGGTCTTTGTGTTCTAATGGTTGACGATCCAACCATGTAACTTTGAAAGATCTTCTTTATTATAATAACAAGTTGTATTGCACCATTCTGTCATAGTGCATTATACTCGTAGTTGACCGATATTTTAAGATCATTTTCTTCTTTATTATGTACAAGTTCCTTATATCCTCTGGATATTTCACAATATTTTCCTATTAGAGTTTCAACTTTTCTTGAGATTGTTTAAGTATGTTTATGATTTACATTGGCTATTTAACTCTGGCCAAAATTTTAACGAGGTATCAAGGACCAGTCTTTCGGTCCAAGAGATCTTTAATCTTGGCGTACATTGCTCGAAGTGGTATTCACTCATTTTTTTAAAAATCGCTAGTCTTTTAGCTAGAGCTTAGTTTGGATGTACTCTTTATAACAATGGTTTTACCACCGTAGTCAGATAACCTCGAATTGAGTACCATATTTCAACACAGAATCGGGTTTACCGTTTCTTTCTTGGCCGACACCGCGAGGGTATTTCTTTGGTGTTGAATGATTCACGACATTGACCATTCACCATCACGTCGTTCGTCTGGTGTCTGTCCATCTGCTGTCCGGCCGTTGAAATGTATATATATGTTTGTGTTAAGAGAAACTGACCTGTACAAATGCTGGATTTTCTTGACCCCTGTCTTCCTGGTTCCGTGATATTGCGTATCCGTTATCATCTGTATCATCTGGTAGTTCTATATACACTACTGCCACGTCATCCTTTTCCTTTGTAAACCCATTCGAACGGAACGTTTTGGGTTGTGTCTAAAAGAAGAATGAGGAATTTTGAACCTGTGATTTGAACTGATAAGAAAAGCACTCATTGCAAATTTGCGTACGGTCTAGTGGCTATAAAACGTTGCGACACTAATGCCTTTGTCACTTATATATGGAAACAGTATAGCTTTAATAGTATATTGCAACTTCAAACCCTATGCTCGGAACTGATTGTTGTACCCAAAGTTGTTATAGGTGTTGTACGTTAGTTTTTCTGGTGCTGATCCAGTGGAGAAGAACCTTAAGCTCTGAGGCTCATCGATGCAATAAAAACTGATGTGCTCAGCCCTCTACTTCTAGCTTCATTGGATGTATAGATAGTTTAAGTATCGTTCTTTGGAGGGTTACCGACATTTCTCTGAGCTGACGTAGCAATAGGTCTGCGTGGTAAGTAGGCCCATTTCTCGGCAGTGCCTTCATCCAATGCGGGTACGTCGATTACAACTGGATTCCCAAAAGGATAGCCTCGGTAAGATCTGCCCTGGTCTGGTAGGATTCGAGGCGATGATGTTGCCATGGTTTCATCTGTAATTAACAAATACACATTTTTTGGATCAATACAGTAATAATAATAATAAAAATCCGCCAATGTTCTCGCTCGATTATAATCAGGTGGTGTTGTCGTCAAGTGTGAATAACCTTTTATTAAGTTATCACCACTTATCATCAGGTCTGATTGTAGTCGAGCATTAACTTTTAATAAGTGAAACAAAAATGAATTGGAGCGAGACTTGAGCCTTGAAGAACGCTATTCCTAAATGCGTGTAGGTGTTAATATATCTGACCCTTTAATCTTGTTTCTTGACTTCTTAAATGCCAAGAGAATATAAGATATCCGTTCATACCTAGTATTAACTATTGTGTTCTTAACTAACGGAATATTGTTTTCCACGTAACGAAAGCCTTATAAAGGTCAACGGAAACGAATATTTAAGTTACTTCCTACATTTAGTACTCGACTTATTCCTGGTTTGGCTTTGGTTGTTGTAATCAAACGTTGATCAAATCTTAGTATTTAAATGATTGTCTCGTATGTACCATATTTTTATGATTTTAACGATGTTTCGGTATTTGCATTGAGGAAAATTGAAGAGTTATTTTTGTTCGTATCATGTTTTATAAAGTACTGGCAAGTGTCCACAGAAATGAGAATAAATAAAGATTATAAATGTCCGTTTGACAGTTAAGTATTAGTTACGACCTTTGTTCGATTAATATTGTCGTGGTGTGTGTATGCATGTGTGTGTGTGTGTGTATATATTTTTAATGTTTCAAGGAAGCAAAGTTCAAATGAAATATAGATAATGTTTAATTCTTCCTTAATACTATCTCTGGTTTGTTAATGTAACATCTTTCTATGCCACTGTATGAATCTGTAGTGCTTTGTCTGTCTGGAAATAATTTTTTTGTCAAATTTCATATTTTAATGTTTTGTCTGTCTGTCTTTCTATCTGTATGTCCTGCTACAACGAGAACGACTTGACTGCTCTTAATGAAAATCGGTATGTAGTAAGAACCAAATGTCAAATGATGTCAAATCAATGCGAAAAGAAAAAAAATCGAATGTATATACAATAAACTTTAAAATATGCCCTACAATATGTACGACGTATTATAAATATAACCAATTGAAACTAACCATACGACGTATGTTTCAGTTCAAAGCAATTACGCAATCCCTCGTAAATAAACAATCAGAATACAAGAGCGATTTCTTAAAATTACAACAAAAATATTTGCTTAAAATTATGCCACAAATGTTGCATTATCTATACTGTGTATTTTTATTGACATGCAATAAAGGGGACCGGGGCCGCCTGATGACAATCACCGTCGCCATCGGGCTTTGCATCACGTGCGGCCGGCCAGTGCAGCGTCGGTCCGGGCGGCCAGCTCCTTAGGCGTTTCTTGAAGAACCCCACGTCATAGCGGGAAGATGATTCTACGATTGCACTAAACGACACTGGCCATTCCAATAGAATGGCTCGATCCAAATCGACTCGGTTAACTGTTGAATTGATATTACTTAGCACACCGCCTGCGCTTTGCTTCAGACAAACTACGTCTTACGCCTAGAAATAGCACCCGCATTGTCTGATTCGGTACTTCTCTATATAACTTTTTTATTTATGGACGGATTGCTAGGAATCTAATTTCAAATGTTAAGTGATGCTCACTGCAATACATTAGTGAAAACCAGAACGTAATCGGCTGAGGTGTCTCTGAGATTAGCGCGAACAAACGCACAGACTAATAGACAAAAATTCTAACAACTTGTTTTGTGTTCTACTGCGTTAATTATCGCCCCTAATAATAGTTGTTCTCATATATCCGACGTGTACAGAAAGTGATCAGTTAGAATTTTATTATTAGTATAGATTGTAATTTAATTTAGTAAATCTTATTTATTTTATTCACTAATGCAATAGGAGTATTTTGTATAATATTTTCAGTTCATTATACGTGACCTTAAAAACCTGTTAACATAAATTAATTTTGATTCCAAACGCACAACGCACTATGGTCGAAGAATTTTTTCGAATTTAGAAAGCCGCCATTTTGTCGCAACGGTTGTGTTCGTGATGACATTGCCGATTTTTATTTAGTTGTTCAACAACACTGCAACATTTGTTTATGTCTTGTTATATTTTCTCGCGAGTGAGTTGACAAGTTCTTCACAAAATCACATTCCAAGATTTTTGTTTCCTGTTTATACATTTTATGGGCAGGATTTTATATTAAATGCCTAACGCGCCCAGGATTCATTTTTGGTGCTCGTAACAATAAAAAACTTCGCTCTCTTATACACATATCTTAAATTAGTACAAACAATGGATGAACAATGCTGATTTTTATTTGGATGTCATATTCATTTAAGGTAGAATTGTACAGACTTACGCGTTTCACAAAACACATCCAAAAAACATTTTGAATCACAACAAACACTTAAAACAGTAATTATTAAGCACTGAACTTGAAATCCACCATTTTTAATTTGTACCACGCGTCAAATGTCTGCCTAGCAGGTCCGCATGTTATCAGTTATCAGGCAATTGATAAGATTACAATGTTAAAAACAGTCCGTGGAATTGATCAAGATATAAATTACGTGAATCTATTTAATAGTATTGGTATTTTGGGTGAACGGCGTGAGTCTTTCAAGGGGATTCATTCCTCGAGTCCAAGACGGAGAATCTGTCGCCATCCGCGCGATGTTCCGCCTGTCGGAGGTAGTTGGGTTCTGTAGCACGGCTCAAAACAACAAAACATCGAACTATTTGCGAGGTTCTCCGATTAGAGGTTGTTAGTTTTACAGTATCACAGTTTAGTCTAGACCTAAGAATTTTAATTTGAAATATGCCACGTTAATATCTACTTTGAAATGATTTTTTGTGATTAGAAAAATTTAACCATTTGAATCAGCACATTCTTTTGCGGCTCATTGTAACAGGGGAGCCATTGTAATTGGGGAGTTAGGTAAAAATCCATCATACAAGAGGTAGGATAATGTATCCAGTGATGCAGAACCAGACCTTTAATGGAAGGTATCTGAAGATGCTTTGGTTCTTCTTACCTTAATATTCATCTGGTGTAAGGCGCTTACCCGTCCACAAATTCTTTATGAGCGTCTTCCGTCTGGTATAATTCGTCAAAAACTCCTTGACCCTCATAAATATTCAGAACATTCTATTCTTTTTCAGAAAATGTCCAACGCGACAAGTGTTCATTCGTGGCGGTAGATCACATTGTATAGACGCATGCAACGACGAGACTATGTGCGGAGAAGTGAGGGTACCTGAACATCATTTGAATGTAAGTAGTTTTTACTTCAACTTCAACTATTGGCGGCAGGGAGAGCTTTAAATTGTTCAACGGATTCGTTTTGTTCAGTTTAAAAATAGAATTAACGTAATTGCTTTATGTACGGACTGTTTTGAATGAAACAATAGTAGCTTGTAATGCGGACCTTTTTGGGCAAATCTGGGAGAGTTACCCAGTTAGTTTATAGATTCGGTGGGAAAGGGTTGTTTTGAAACCGGACAAATTTTATCCCGGGTTAGTAACCCTCGACCCCTATAGCAGACCAGAGACTGATGTCTCTCCGAGGGAAGCCTGGAAAACACTCGATCGTACTGCTATAACGCGAGTTCGTAAAGACAGACAATTTATGTCGGAAGTTATGTAGCTCAGCGGGTTCTGCGTAATCTTAACGACTGCTTATCTCAAGATAACTGTACATATAATGCTAATTGTGCTGTGTAATGTAAGGACGTACTCATAAGAGTAACGCCATCCAATTCATTCGGCACAAACGCCTGACAGAATAGTTGGTGACCCCGAAAATGTGCGTTAACTCATGATCTATTGGTCGGTGTAGAATTACGTAGCGTTCGCGTAAACTTCGCGCGTGATCGCGTCGCGAATGGTCTTGCTTGTGGTACACATAAAGTCAAACAGACGTTAATAACTTGCGACTGTTATACTAATTGCTCAGGGGACGCCCAAGGGTATTTGAGTAATTAATTAAGCATAATTAAAATATCCAAAATGATTTAATTAACGCAGTGAATC
The DNA here is from genome assembly GCA_018251895.1 of Agathymus mariae mariae. Classification (NCBI taxonomy): domain Eukaryota; kingdom Metazoa; phylum Arthropoda; class Insecta; order Lepidoptera; family Hesperiidae; genus Agathymus; species Agathymus mariae. Next base: position 8,772 of record DWPT01000691.1, read on the forward strand.
ACAGCTCAATGTATTTGTTTGGTGCGATATTATTGGGACGAAGTTCCTCATCGCAGCTTATTCTCCCAACACTTGGCGTATGAGGGTTTGGGTCTAAAAAGTGTAGCTTCGACCATCACCGGGCTGTTGCTGCAGTACGATACAGCCCTGGATGGAGTGTAGTGTAGTTATTGTCGTTACTGGTAATTCGCTTTCGCTTTGCTTTGGAAAACTGCGAGGTCACATCCATTTTCCGGAGGGAAAAGTATCCTAAAGGATGTACACACGATATAAACTCTAAGAATGAGAATAATCAGAGACAGAAAAACGAAGCTTGCAAAAATAATGTCCGAGAACAATGTTTACATTGAAATTTCCAAAAAATATTCAGTGTCCGGATTCGAGAGTACATTTATTCGGTCGTATGTTCATATTTATCTATCTATGTTGATTAAATGAACTAATAAATAGTCGTGGCCAAAGGAACTTGATTTTTATTTTAAGAACTTTTTTTTATAATTATAATAACCTATTATATGACCATAATAACCTATTACACAGAGAGAGTATCAATTATGTGAGTTGAGTGTATGCCGAGAATAATACCCGGAACGGCGGCACCTATGCAAAAAATTCTTCTACCATTTCTAAGATGCGTTGTTGGGACGTAGGGTTAATGTATAAGTGCATATGTATAATGATTATTCGTTAATCCGAACGATGTCTGGACGGGGCGGTAGTATGTAATAAAGTACTTCGACCATCTTTAACTTTCGATTTTATCTAGCTCTTGCTAATTCATATAATCGGCCCTGGTCCTACCATTGATTTACTCGTACTATTCAAAATATGGTCGCATGTCACAATCGGGCGTCTTCAAGTTGGAATTGAAATGTGTCCTATTTAAATTGTGAAAATAAAAATATATAAACAAATGTTTACACACACATCCCCGCACTCGGATTCCCTGTTGTGGTTGTCATGGACATACAAATATGACATCACAAACACCCATGAACCGGGGACAAACATTTGTCACGTAAATGGTTGCCGCGGCCGGAATCACACTCGGGACACGTTGGCTGGTCAGGGTCACTACCAACTCGGCTACGGGGTCGGCAATAGGGACGTCGTAGGATTTAATGTTATTATAATTGATGCTAAATCATCGGGATCACTAATTACGATGGGTGTACTACAGGGCTCGGTTCTGGGTCCTTTTTTTTTCTAGTTTCATTGACAATTATGCGGACATTGTACTACTTGATGACACATGTTTAATATTTAAAATTAAAAGAAATAAATTAATTTTTGATGATGTAAACAATGATTTGCCTCATGATTCATAAAACGAACCGCGTACAATTTACAGTGCTCCAAAGTTACCACTTTATCTGTTGGAACTTTTAAGTAATGTGTCAAAGCTTGCAGCTAAAGGATATTATTGTATAGGTGAACATATTAATGACAAGGACGCCTGGATATAACAGTGTAGCAACCGATTCCATGCGGGTTAACCCTTACTTTGTGATTGTCATAAGATGGTTACCAAATTACGCTAACGAGTTTCATTTAAAATTGCTTCACCTTCACGTTAAAGCGACTAGCAATGGTAGTAGAAGTAAAAAATCACATAAGTGTATTAATAAATTACTTAAATGTTTCACTAAATTTGAATTTGTAGATACTATCCGATAAAGTAAACCGGATATTACGTCTCAAGGGTTCTTTAAGTTAATACGATTAGTCTTTCAACGTGTGAAAAGTGCGTCAGATTTTCGAGCTGTACAGAATTTGTCCGAAAAAGATTACTCAAGGGACGTTTAGATTCAAAACGGTGTACATCTGTATAATTTTTATTATTAATTTTACTCATAATCTGTGTCGGACGAATCTTTTTTTTGAGATTTAGTCAGTTCTACTCGCCCGCTTGTGGCCACAACATCGGCTTTGGGGTAATTGGTATTAAAATATTGATCAAATTCATTTCGTTCTACTTTAGTTGTAAGATTTCTTTTAGTTGTTGATGATTCTGTCGATCTAGTGTCGAGCATGTTGCTGTCATTGACATCATCTGACACGTTCTCCGAAGTGTCCTTCTTTAGTTTGGCGGCCGCTGAAACATCGTTTTCAATGTATTTATGGATCTTAGAATCCAGATTATCAGTCTTGACGTGTGCTTCGTCGGTTTTTTCAAAATGATCGAAATTTTCGAATTCTTTCCTGCTTTGTTTAGGGCTCGTGATAGATGAATCGTCACTTTCGTGTATTTTCTCTAAATCAACTATTGTATTTGGGTTTATTTTGTTTAATTGTTTGTCTGATCTGTAATATTCTAAAGAAGACTGTCCTGATGTTATTTTGTTAACTTTATTAGCTTTGTGTTTACTTTTTGACTGTTTCTTCTTTGTATTTTCTTTTTTGTTATATTTAAGTAGTTCTCCCGTTTTAGCTTTTGTATTAGCGGTGAAACCACTTGGCTTAACGTGCTTATGTTCTTGTTTTGCGTTGGTTTTTGATTTTTGATGAAATTCTTCAACATAGTCCGGCTTGATATCTTTTTTCTCCACGTCGAACTCGTCATTATATTCAGATAAGTTTCTAGTAACGTTCGAATTATCAAATTCGACTTTGTTATCTGCAGCTTCGATTATAAATCGTGCTATTTTATCGGCTAATGAGTCTGATACGAATTTTTGAACGATTCTCTTCAAGTCTTCGACATTGGCGGTCAACAGCACGAAGGACTGGGTTCTACGCAGGAGTGTTGTCATATAGAGTCCTGAAATGATAGCGAAATACTTGAGCAAAATTAATGGCGTGTAATAATATACCATAGGAATATGATTAAAGTACTTAATCGAATTATATCAGCTGATCAGTGCGTGATAGCAAATCTGCACGTAAGCGATCCGGTCACAGTTAACAAAGAGAAGTAGAAATGAAAGATAAGATGAATCCAAATGATTTTTCTTACAAGTCTTTGTTGACTGTAATATCTGATTTTGTATTTTCATACTACCCGCAACAAGAAATCCTGGGGAGAACGTGATTATGCGTGCATTTATTTATCTGTATATGTAATAAAAATTAAAGTGTATACCTGAGATAGCTATGATATGTTTTTTTGTCTCTCTGTGCACATGTAAAATTAAAATATCTGAAGAGTTCAAGTTGATTCTCAGTGTATTTGGAACGTATTATGGGTCAAAAACCAGAACACTGTTAACACCGAGCGTTGGATTTGTTCCCGCGGAAGTTTCCAAAGCGGAGGCAGAGCGGGGTCGTCTGGAGGGGGTTTGACTTAAACTTGCCTTAGATGCACATACTACATTCAAAACGTTTAAACGCATCACAATACAATAAGATAACTCACCCAAAACAATCAACTTACACGTGTAAAACATATTGAGTGTATTGCAACGTGAAATATATTTGATTTAAGTTTTCCGCTGGCGATTTTATTGATAGTGGAAATCGATTTTTTTTATCGAGTTCTGATGTAACAACATAATATAAAATATATTATTGAAATGTTCTCAAGTTATAAGCGGTCCAAAACATCGCGTCGGTGGTTGAGATGACTAACCAATTCAAGTGCCTTACGCTTAGAAATAGCATTTGCGTTGTTTTACGACGAAGTATTTTTTCTCGTTCTGTGAATTATAAATACATATATTGATTCATAACTTTTTATTTATTGACGAATTGTAATGAAACGAAATTTGAATGAAAAGTGATGCTTACTGCAATGTATTAGATAAAGTACTGAAGTCAAAACTATGCCGTTTCTGAGATTACCGCGCACAAACGCACAGACAAGCAGACACAATTTCTAAGTAATAAAGGTCACTATTAATAGTTGTTCTCATATATTTATATTAATTTATATCAAATACCTATGTTTATTAAAACTTCTAACCTTTTTCTATGATTCAACGCTACCATGTTTTTCAAAGATTAACGTACAAATAAATTATTCACTATTTAGGACGGTGTTCAGCCACTACGCCTTCGATTCCGTTGGTTTGGGCGTCATCAATATGTCGTATATTGTATCATACGGTGACATATTTAATTATATTGCACTACATCATTATATTTGGTTTGCAGCCCTGTTACGTGTGCAACAGCACGGGCCACAACTGTCGGGCCCTGTCGAGGACGAAGACCCTCGATGAGGAGGACCCTTCCAAGGACCAGATCAACGGGAATTCCGTGAACTATGGCACAGAAGAAAAAAGTAGGAACTCGGAATTAATTTTGTTATAATCATAATAATAAATCATTGTTATAGTATTTAAAACTTATGTTATTTCGGAATGAAACAGTTTGAATAAAGTTAAACAATTTTAATAATACATTAATTTCCAAATAATTAGTCATTAAAACAATCTTCGTAGCTTGCCGCATTATAATGTGGCCGCGTTATAAAATTGCTGCGTTATAATTTTGCTGCATTATAATATAAACGAAAACCAAATAAAGTAATGAACTTTATAAGTGTTTTGTCTTTCGATGTGTAAGATACACCGATGTAACCATAAATATTATCTGTACTAATATTATAAACAATAAATAAATTTGTCCGTAATAACTAAACTAAAAACTACTGGACCAATTGTAATAACTCTTTCATCTATCAAAAGCTAAATTAGTAACGTGAATCGTGAATGAAAGCTGCAATGTAGCGTGGCCATATTTTTCGCGGTCGCAGCTGCGGTCGGGGTTTGCTAGGTCGTAAATAAATTAATTACATACGGCCATTCGACCAAAACTATTGACTGTGTTGTATTGTGCTGGCCATTGTGGTTAAGGTTTAAAATTGGACGACCTTGTGGCGCGGTTGGTCAAGCGAAAATGTCGCGGGTTCGGTTTCCTTTTGCGTTTGTTTTTCACTATTGTTTGATTGTGTGTGTATATCAGGGATGTTATGGAGCTCCGCAACTTTAACCGAAAGTATCGGATATCCGAAATTAAAAAATATCCGAAACCGCAAATCATACCGATAAAAAAGTTTTGATAAATTTCATATAGGCAGGTCCAAATGAACCACGTTATGATAGATTTTCGCCGTTCGAGCTTTTTTATTATAATTTTCTAAGCTATTGCTATTTTCTATGATTGTAACACCGGATAATACTTAGAAATAAAGCCAGTGTTGTCTTGTAAATACATAGTCTATTTTCGATTCCTAAATCATCTAATATCCGTAACCGAAATTATCCGAAACAATCGAGTAATCCTAAACAACTTCATATCCGTAACCGTCACCGAAACCGGTAAATATTATTCGTATATCCGTATCCTGATCCGAAATTTCATACCCACAACATACTACTACTACAGACACGCGACTGTTAACGTGTTTTAATGTTTTTCATTTCCGGACCCGACCGGATGTTTCACGGGACGCGATGTCGGATGAGGGCTTCCAACACTCGACAACGATAAGTTCACGAATCAAATGACCTCAACCTCTCCAGGACACGCCGAGGAGCCGGCGGACGAGCCCGTGGGCGTGGAGGACACAGACTTCGTCCTGTACGTGAGCGCCGTGGAGACGGAGCGATGCAAGCGCGGCCTGACCGTTGCGTACGCGTCCCATTGCCAGCAGGAGTCCGCGTTGGATAGGTCGGTGTGAATTCTCTTAGAATTCTCACTGAAATAATGTTGTGTTCACAATTATGTTTATGACAAGCAAATGCCCTCGCGTCGCTTCGGAAAAACTACCTTGAGCATCTTCTGTGAATTAGTGATACATATATTAATTCATAACTTTTTTATTTATGGACAGATTGCAATGAGACAAACTTTAAGTGTTAAGTTAACACACAGACAACCAGACACAAATTCTAACAACTATTGTTTTGTGTTCTATTGCGTTAATAAAGGCCCCTGATAATGTTTTTTTTCTCATACATAGTTCGTGTACAAAAAGCGATCAATTTTATTATTAGCAATAGATATTACTAGATGTCATCGTGTACACTAGTTTGAAACGAACGAAATAGAGGCGAGCTGTTAATTATAAATAATTGTTTGATCCTCCAGACCGGTGGCCGGCCACGCGAACTTTTGTCCCGGGGAGCTGTCCACCAAGTACCGGGACCTGCCGTCCGTGTTGTCGACGGTCAAGCACGAGATGTTGCACGCCTTGGGGTTCAGCGTGTCCCTCTTCGGATTTTATAGGTAGAGTTGTTTTTCATGTTAACAGCCGACAAACGAGCAGACGAGCTACCTGATGGTAAGTGGTCAATTTGCCCGTAGACATCACCAAGACCGAAGGTATCACTGCCGGAAATAAGAAAGTAAAGCCGCCAGCAAGAATGCGCCGAGTCGTTTGGAGGTTGACTTCAACAGAAGGATGGTAACTAGCCAGGCAGGCTTCACGGAATACTGATAATATAATCTTTACCCGAAGCCCTACCACCAAGCGGGCTGGCTTCTGGCCTCTTACACCACCCTGTTCAGCCAGCGTGGAATTGGGGGGTGTTCTAGGCCGCCCCAATACGGCCAAGTGCCAAGGCCAAGTATTACAGTAAGTGCGCAATGAAGTATATTAAATTGTATTATCATGTATTGTTATGTATTTTCGTATTTGTATTCTTTGTATATGTACTACAGTAATGCCGCATACCCAGTTTCATTCGTAGCTTAAGCGGTACGATTATTTTGACCAAGCTCCTTTGATATTCACAGAGATGACGACGGGGAGCCGTTGACTCCTCGAAGACCAGACACTGGAAATCCGCCGCTGGATGAAGAGTGAGCACCTTTTTGTATCAATCCATTCGAAAGTAAACCCAACTAAAGTGGCTTTAGTAACGTCAAATATATGTATATATGATTTGAAAAGTATCGAACTTAGCTTTATACATGTCTAGTGTATTTGACAGCGAAATGTCAAATAGCTCTGTGACATTGACAGCGGTCCGCCATGTTGGTTTTTATGTGTTCATAAACTTCATAAAACTCTTGAATATTAACAAGACATATATAATAAGGAATACATTTACAGGAATAAATTAAAATGAAGTGCTCATGTTTCTTTACATTACTAGAAGGTTTACTGTGACCTATTGGTAAGTCCATAGACTTCCCATAATCAAAATCCATAGATAAGCAAAATCTTTAATTATAGTTTAGTTGGAACACCTCGAAACTTATGCTATCTTGTTTTTTAGTTATTAGAACTCAGTAGTTACACTTGGCTCGGCTTTCCACTCAGGAAGAGGGGGTTAGGGCACCATAGACAATAGAGTTGGTAGACTACATACATCTATGAGAGCATTATACGACGTTTTCATTCACCGAAGAAAGTGATAAAAGTTTGAAGTTCATCCGGAATACGAACTCGAGTCTCCTGTGTGGTAGACTAACGTTTGAACCATAAAGCTACCGTTACATTTTATCTACCTAGTAAATATATACTCTGCATGGAAAATTCATCGCATGCAATTATTTTTGCAATGTGAAAAACGGTGAAATTTTTGTGTGCTATCAAGAAGTGTAACTTTAAAAAATATGGGAAAAAAAGCCTGACCTAACTTACATAACTCGTGTTCGTTGTTCCACAGATTGCAAATCCACAAGTGGTCAGACCGAGTAGTGAGGAACGTGACGAGGAAGAATTGGATGGTGAAAGGCGGTTACATGGACAGAAACTTCTATATGGTAGTGACGCCGCGGGTTGTCAAGGAGGTAACTGAAATTTAGATGTCATATTCCAGTACGTCTACACTATTAGCTTGTCGGGGGTTTCCGATGGCGTTTCTAGGTGATAACGACTGATGAGTGGCCATGCTGCCGTGACTCTAAATTCAAGACATACATATGCAAACGTAAAAAAAACCTCAACAGGAATTCAACTCACGGATACGCCACAGACTCACTGTCTGTTGGCTATATTAGATAGTTTATTGTCTTTGGAAACGAGCGAGTTGCTAAGATAAATCTTTGGCTAAAGGTGATCTACATCACCAAGTAGGTGAGGCCTGAGGAGCAGCCGTGCTGCAATTGTTCTATTTTCAAATTTTTATATTTGTAAAAAGCTTCGGTAGCGTGGTTCGGGGACACAGCGCCATCTCTTATCGTACACCGTAAAGTATGAACGACTCGGGAGCTGGTGTGCCGTCCCCGCGCCGATTTCTCTCTTGATTGAGAATGCATTAAGTGATTATCACAGTAATATGTGTTTGTTATTGTTATTTAAGTATGAACTGCAATATTAACATAAAATAATATAATAACTTATATCTAATGTGACCATAGATGAACTACACTGTAGTTGTAAGTGGATCTCCTGCGGTAACCGTCTGACAATTGACAGATATTTTTTTGTGTTTGTGGGTATGTCGTGGGTAATCTTCATAACCATGGCATCTATTTGAACAATAGTATATATAAATCGGCAAAGATTAAACAGTTTAGTACATTTCCTTTCCTGTTTGTCAACAATATGTTTTCTTGTTTTGTTATTATTATTTGCAAGTAACTTACGTGGTAAATAAATTGGAAACAAATGTAATAATTGCGGTCGCATTTCAACCCCTTTGTGAACACCAGGTATATATTATTTTTGATTATATGACATCCCCGCAGACATGGCGCAGTGTCGACATGGTGTCGGATTTTCTGTCGACATTCTATGGGTTAAAACGCGATAAATCATTTTTGTCGCTGTAAATCTAACGTGATAACTTCTTTAACGATACATCTAGAACTTTCTTCAGACGTTCAGAAGTCGCTATGAATTTTTTTTTGACGTTTTCGAGGCATCATTTGACGATGGAACTCTTTATGTTGACGAGTCTGACGTGTTCACCCTAGAAGTCTCTTGTCTTACTTAACCCCTCTGTTCACCCTGTATTTATCTCTGGTCTATTCGACCGCTCCGCTTACTTTGGTACTCAGTGACACGACACTAACCCTAGTGTCATTTTCATAGAAAAGTTTGCTGTATTTTCCAGGTCCGTGAACATTTCAATTGCTCAGCATTGGAGGGCGCGGAGTTAGAAGATCAGGGGGGAGACGGAACCGCTCTCACCCACTGGGAGAAGAGGGTGTTTGAAGTAAGCACTTACTTACTTCAAACTCTTTTACATTTAAGTAAATTTGAGGCGATTCCACTCATACCTACTTAGTATTTACGATCGGAGACGTGTCTGAATTCTCATTCTATGACCACAGAAAAATAGTACGGGACTTATTTAGTGGTGCAAACAGGAGCACTTTTATTTCACATCGACCAATATTCAAACTAAAAGAGAGGCACATAACTAACGTGGTTGACTACGGCCTCGACATGACCTTCTGAAACCCGTCGCCAGCCCAACACTGGTGATGGTAATGGTGGTCGGCGACAATGATTCGTGTATTCGTATTTCAGAACGAGGCTATGACAGGCACGCACACACAGAACTCAGTGTTCAGTAGAATAACGTTCGCGATGATGGAAGACACTGGCTGGTACCGCGCCAACTACGACCACGCTGCGCCGTTGGATTGGGGTCGCGGGCTCGGCTGCGGCTTCGCGATGGCCTCGTGCAAGCAATGGCTCAACACGCAAAGGTTCAGGTGACTGGTTACGGGATTGTTTGGTGATCGGTGCTATTAATGGTATCTCATGTGGTGTTCGGTCTAGAACTCTGTTCTGATTCATATTGTTTCAAGTTTCTCTTTGGAACTCCCTCCATTTTGGATCCTATTCCTCTCTTTAAAGTGTCTGTACACCCTCTATCTCCCTCTTGGTTTATTGAATACAACTGTTCACCCTGTAACTCTCTCTAAGGTATATTCATCGAAGTTATATCATTGGAACACTCTTGAACCAATTCAATGTCATTGTTCAAGTTCGCGCTTATTCACCGGCAGTTGTCCTGAATGTCTTTTTTGGTTTATTCACTTTCACTGTTCACCTTCCACCTCTCCTAATCTATTCCATGACAATTTTAGATTTCTCTCATAATCTAGTTAGGAATCCATTGCGTCGTTTTCAATATTAAATTTTGGCACATTATTAGAATAAATAAATATTTTTTGCCAGCATTATATTTAAACCTCTGTTTAACCTAATCGAGGCAGGTGTTCACCCTCGATTTCTCTTATTCAACCTGTTTATCTTAAATCTTAATAATATAACTCATCAAATCTGTAAATGATATATACTGACTATTAACATTTTGTATATATTTAAAAGTTCCTGTTTGTTTGTTTGTTTTTGTTAACATCAGATACCAGCATCATTCCTGTACATAAATTATATAATATTTAATTACTCTGCACTCGTTTTATAAGGCGATGAAGTTACACATTTATAGATTATACTAGGGCATGACATTTTAAACAAAATTAATATATTTTAATTAATCCTGGGTCAATGGAATTAATCATTCGGAGGTTCTCTACGTGTCTCGCTGCCCGTGAGGGTGCTGGTCTGTACATGGAGAAATCGGGACTCGAGGGAATCCTCGATCCTTTGCCTGGACAGTTCCTCGAGGCTTCCATAGCCCCCTGGTAGCAAGCCACGCGTGGGCGGGAGTGGTTAATAAATTAAAAGTTACGACCCTTTATAGGTTTTACGAAAAATCTCAACAGCGTGATTTAGAATTGATTTGGTAACGCCATCTAGTTATTACTTTTACAGTTATGATATTCAAAATAAAGTATTGGATAAATATCTAATATTTAAATTTTATTCCAAGCAACCAAACGGATGATAATTCGGAGTAAGTGTAAAAATATTCAAGTACTTAATAAGAATGCACGAAGAATCGTTTCCAGCGAACTCGATATCGTATACGGACGCTTTTCAGTGCGACCGTTTTGCACAGTAGCTGGGGTTAGTGTTGTCTATGCGACAATTTCATGTTCTAACATGATTTTAGAGGTGAAACGTGTTAGGGAGCGATTTAGTACTAAAATGAAAATTTAAAGTGACACTTCGAGGCCGCGTCACGTTTGAACACATTTCGTTACACGAGAGAGATGAAAGATACAACTCGGTCGCCACGGGAGTGGGAGAAGGAGAGCGACGTATACGCCAAATACAGAACGATACAATATGTGTACGTGATATAATTAATATTTGTCTTTTGAAGTTAAACTTCGTCTATCCGCGCCGATAGTATTATTCAAGACGACCCACGTGTTAGGGCGATGAACTTGTAACGTTCTTAGTACCAGTGCCGTCGCATAGATGGCGTTGCACTCCGATGTAAAGCAATACCTACTTTTAGTTTCTCTTCAAATATACGCACATAGCACACAACCGATTTTTATATATATTTATAACACTTATATATATGCTTTTATAGATATGCTTATCTAATGTCAATATAATAAATTTATATTATTATTTTTTAATTATTTTACAAGTCTAACTAACGGGACTATGGACGAAGGGTGAGTTATTAAACAGCAAAAAAAAAACACACACACACACACACACACGACAACTAACACTTATTATACTATTGTATTTTTTAAATGATAAGTTCAATTTGGTGAAGGATTTTTTAAATTACGTACGATCGTTCTGGAGTTACTCGACATTCACACAAACTCACAAAATGTATACGTATTTAGCGGTAGCGTTGACGATATTCGAAAATGTCAAAATATTTGTAATGACATATGTCACTTATGTCATCTGAATACATTGAGGCTTTCGGAATTAGTTGTCGTTAGCAAAATATTAGTTTTGGAGGGTGAATTCTGTCGGCAATTTATATAGATTGCCAACGGGCGCGGTCAGCAGTGCACGGGCGGCCGCGAGGAAACATGTTGACCGCTCCCGGGCTTCGAGGGGCACGTTATCGTTAGATAGCGAGCGTTTTAACATGTAGAAGATCAGGAAATTATGCTCTGCTTTACACTGCTATGCTGATTACGCTATTGTTAAAAAGAAAAAAAAACTTAATTGTTCAGTGGCTCGTTAGGTATGAACCATCCAACTGCTAATATCTAAGTGTACATCGTTACAAAGTGACCTTCGGCCGAAAGTATCCAAACCCAAATCCAACTAACTCTCCACGCAGGCGGAAGAATCCAGCGCCGTTCTGCGAAAGGGTGAAAGGTGATCCGCTGCGAACTGAATGTTCACCCCGCAGAACTGCCGTGGTGCTCTGCAACCTGGTGAGGCATGACACAATGCTGCCTCGAGCATATCAGGTGTGGCCTCTGTATATAAGTATATATTCTTCTTTATTTTATATTCGGGTTGTCAAGCAGCAGAACTGGTGGGTTTTATCCTGCTTACAATTTGTACCAACTTGTTGAACGGTAGAAGAGGATGACGCACGGCGCCTTCTGCTGGAGGTGGCTGGGCTTCGTAACCAGTGTGGTCCAGACGGTACCAGCTGACGTGATAGTGAGATTGTTTTGATGGCTTTCTACCACGCTACTCCTTGAACCAACCGCGAAATATTTTTATAGCTTAATACAGTGTCGGAGAGCGAGCGGTGTCTGATGTGTATGCATGGGCGGTGACCGTCCACCGTTACGTTTGTTACTCGTTATCTGTTGACATGAATGAATCCCGCGATTCAACGCTACTAAATCCCCGTGCACCCTCAGCACTTCGACTACTTGCCGAACGTCCCGGCGGGTGACGTCATCTACTACGGCGGCTCGGTGTCGCTGGCGGACTACTGCCCGTACCTCCAGGAGTTCACGTGGAAGCACAAGAGCGTGCTGATCAGGGGCAGTCGGTGCTCGTACGAGGAGAACACACCGAGTGAGTACTACGTAATTATTACCTCTTGTCTTTCTGACATCTTGTTTTTGATACTAAGGTAATAGGGCAGAAGGAGTATATATTGTATATAGGGTGCTTCTATTTTTTTAATACCTCTCGTCAGTATTCAGTTTGACACCAGAACCATTGATCACATTCAGATGATTCTTGGCGTGCTGGTAACTTATGTTACGGTGCAAAATATGGGATACTCTCGATCCCGGGAAATGAGCTGTTTGCGTGGAATTTTCCCAAACGAAACGAGGGCGGGTAACCGGTCGATGACGGCGTCGTTGGTTCGTTCCAGAGACGGACGTGAACTTCGCCCTGGAGAACTACGGCGCACACTCGAAGTGCTTCGACCACAGCGAGAAGGTCTGGGAGCAGAAGTCGTGCAGGCAGGTGTGTGTGCATGTGCATGGAGGGTGTGGAAGTGTGGGTGTAGTAAGGTGGGGTACCGGGGAACGGGCGCTGGGTTATGGTGTGACAGGGAGGGGCGACCATTCCTCAGGTCCGTGACGTCAGAACGGCAAGTAACAGATAACGTAGTTATAAACGAAACGGACAGACAAGCGAGTGTTGAAATAACCGCGCAAATTTTTCATTGGAAGTTGGTTTTTACAATAGCCTCAACAAATCCCTACCGTGAGTGGTCCCGGAAGAAGAAGCGGCAAGAAACTCCCGAGGAGTTATTTTTTTCCTACTCA
>DWPT01000692.1:0-22189 GCA_018251895.1 Agathymus mariae mariae
AATTTGGTTATATTTATACACAGGCATAAAATACAAACATCGTAAGTACTCGTGACAATTAAAATGTAAACTTATAATTGGTTTGAATTGTAATAGAATGTTGATCTTTACTAATAATAAAATTCTAACTAATCGCTTTCTGTACATGAGCGATATACGAGAAAAACTATTATCACGGACCTTTATTGATGCAGCAGAACCCAAAACAATAGTTGTTAGAATTTTTGTCCGTTTGCCTGTGTGTTTGTTCTCGCTAATCTCAGAAACGGCTTAACCGATTTCGTTCTGGTTTTCGCTAATGTATTGCGGTAAGCGTCACTTAATACTAAAAGTTTGTTTCATTGCAAACCGTATATAAATTAAAAGTTATAAATTAATTTAAAATACTGTAAGGCGTAGTTTTCCTGAAGCGAAGCAAGGGCAGGTTGCTAGTCTGAAATAATTCCACAATGGTGCCTCACAACAGTTTCAAATGCAGTGATAACACTTTCAAGGATGTCGAAACTGTGGTCACTAGTCCGTTGAGTTACTGCGCGGCTGGCGAGAATTGATATTCACATCCGACAAACGAAAGGGATACGATCGGCTACGTCCTCTCACACCGCATATTAAAAGCGCAACCATATTTTATTCCGTGCCTATTTACTATGTAAGCGCCTTTGGAAATGTTTAAGAAAGGTGTGGAGGCGCACCTCGTTGGCAACGGTTACAATACAAATAAACGCAAGTCACAGAGCCATGGAAATAAGTAACTCTGCAGTCAGTTTCGTTCGAGCTATACCTATAATTAGCAACTACCCGACTTTGCTCGTGTTGGAAAATTATGTATTTGGACATAATATATAGCTTATGTGCACTAGGAATAATGTATCTATCAAGAGGTAAAAATATTTTCAAATAGGCGCCGTGGTTCTGGAGGTTACCTTTCGCAAGCACGAACACGAAATTTGCACGCTGGCCTTATGTAATTATATAGGTGACATGGAGATTTCATTTATAGAAGTAATCTAGAGCTCACTCACTGTTCTTGATAGATATTGTCATCGACGACACTTAGAAGACGATAACATTATACCAGTACCAGTACTTGCATAACATTTAGCAGGGTAAATAATATTACAGACAGTGGCTAAGGTAACTGTTTGCTTAATAGCACCCCGTTAAAGGATTCACTGTGTTGCAGATTAGAGATGTCATGCATATGAAATTTGGGATCCGGATATCGATACGGATTATTAATATTTTACCGGTTTCGGTTACGGTTGTGGATTAGAAATTATTTTGGATTATCCGATTGTATCGGATAATTTCTATTACGGCGTTATAGTTTACGACTTGGAAAAAATATATAATTTATTTACAAAGTTTGATTTTGTTTCTAGATTTTATGTGCTATTATAATCACAGAAAAAACAAATTAAATAATAAAAAGTGTCAAAAATGAGAACGACGCGGCCAGTATATCGTCTCGGTCAGCGTAAACTAGTCGTAACGTGTTTTATTTAGACTCTGCTACTATCCAAAATTCGGTTACGGTTTCCGATATATTTTATTTCGGACATCCGATAGTTTCGGTTAAGGATACGGAGCTCCATAACATTCCTGTTACAGATGGCATAGCCATACAAAATTGAGACATTACAAATAAGACGATTTCAAGGTCTGGTCAAGGTATAAATATTTCTTTGTCATATTTTCCCCGGCTGCGAATCGAACCTAGAACTGTTCCCTCTGCAGGCACGTTTGTTTCTTTCTAGTAAAAAACATACTTGAAGTGATGTCCGGTCATTTATTAAGCGACATAGAGAGATAACACATACACAAGTAATTTGAATTACACAAATATATTTCTCTCCGAAACGCGAGCGCGCATTCGACTTCTTTACACTTGCACACACGCGTGGCCGTTTAAGTGTTAATCTAAGAAATTACCGAGCCCTAGTTGCCCGAGAACAGGCATCCGATAGAACCGCAGTTACAAACCCTATCAATCACAATTTGACACGGCCATCGACGGCCGCACTTCTACAATACGTCAATGTAGTCGATACTAATGGTTGTGTGATGTGACGATGCGAATAATATAGTTGTATGGTACCCACCCTTAACATAGCTACTTGGAATACTCTTTATTGAACATACAATACATAATGAAGTGAAATTAACGCAGGAAACGTTACATGAGGTGGTTTTATTAGCGATCTATTTCTGATGATTTTTGCAAAGAGGGTACTTTTGAAGAGAAGAATGTGTGGAAGGGTACAATGAAATTAAGTAGAGAGAAATATTAGTAGAGATTAATATATAAATGAGAAGGATACTTGGAAATAACAGTACCGCCAATTCCGCGTATATCTTACGTTGTAATAGTCTGATATGTTGACTTAAAAATGTGCTGAGGAGTTTCTTCCACCGTTTCTTCTTTTCAACGTTAAAACACCTTTACGAAACGCTAGTAGAAGCAAAAAGAAACGTGCATAAGTGTGTTTACAAATTACCAAGTTTATTAAAGGTTATATATACTAAACCACTAAACTTGGTACGCTATTGTATAACCAGCACATGCAAAAAGAACAAAGCAAGACACAATTATATGAAACCATATTTATTCTATGATCGTGTTCCTAGGAAGGAACTGAGACTCTGAAACAAAGACTATGATTATAAATAAAACCAATTGTTACGGAACGAAATGAATAATACTTATTGGAACGGTAGTAATACTGTTTCACCTTCACAGTGTTGCAACATTTTTCTATAAAAAAATTACCATTTTTTTACGTTTTCCTATAAACATTGAATTTATAGTGACGAATGAAAAAATAAGTATTTTTTAATCATATTGTTTCATTATTGTTACTCTCTAGGAGTCATTTTATGCAGCAGGAAAGAAAAACAGGCCGGTCTCTTGGTAAGTGATCGACATTGATAATTTTAGCGGAGAAAAAAATAGATACCAAGCATGCGAAATAAGACACAGTAATCAACTAACGGCCGACTCCTGTCGCCTGTCCTATCCCGCACTGCTGGTTAACGAGGATTTTGTTTTCGTGTGAACTTACTTATCCTTACCCACCTATCGTTTTTATCCTTGGTAATCAAGAGTAAATGTGATTTATTTCTTTGTTTATTATTCAAATAACAGTACGGCAAAAAAGGAAATTAAAATAGCAACTTTAAAAAGTAGGAGTTTTCGGCAAAGTCTTCACACTTCGAAATGCCAAGAAAGCACATCCTGAAATCATATTTCCATAACGTGCTTGTGGAGCCTGCTCTTCATGAATCAAACTGTATATTGAGGTCATTCATATGGTTATTCCAGACCTCCACCGATATTTAGGTGACACATGTCATCCATAATGACATGCTATTGAAACACCAAGCGTCTTTACGGCAGTATATGTGCGAGGGAAAAACCATAATAATAATATTCACGACTTAGTTTTCTAAAATTATAACAGTTCCTAGACGTTTCAAAATAGTATACAGGTTAATGTATTGAATTTAAGGACTCTAGAGTGCCTTATAAAATTCAGGAGATTCGTATACGAATTTTGTGATTGTTCTGTTATTTTTCAATCATATGCATCGCTTTTCGATATAGCGTTTATTTATTTAGCTAGTCTGCACTCAAAAATGTTGAACCGTCATATATTTGTTCAGTTTTGAAAATATTGACGGTAAATTTCTATCTTAAATTGACTGAATAATTGAAATATGTTGTATACGCTCCGCTTTTGAGTATAGTGTGCGAAGCCATTCGAAATTTCTTTATATTCAAACAACGCCGATTCATAAAAGTATCCACCAAACCTTAGAGGGTATTGGAGGATATATGTGAAAAATTCCAATTACTATATAGGTATCAGACAGCTTCAAGCTATACTTACGTTCACGTATGGAGTAAACAAAATTCCAATTATAAGCCAGCCATCGCAACACCGCGTAGTTTATTCAGCCGTGAGAACCACCAGGTGTTTCCGTGCCCTTCGCCTAAATTCCAATTTTCCTTTATGATGGGGTCGTTTTACTGTTACCACTTGCGGTCACACAGTTTACTGAAGGAAGAATTATGTTCTTTTTATTGATATTAAAATTATGTTGGGTGCATCACCTCCATTTATCCTTGAGGTTGTTTGGGGTACAGCTTTTTCACCAATGAACGAGGCAGACCTGGCAACACTCTTGTGAAGTTAGTATATACAGTACAGTATAAGGTTATTTAATTAATGCACGAACTCATCGTTACTTTCTCGACATGCAAGCGATGGAGTACCTAGATGTCCACGGACGACGGAAACGTATCTGCAGGTCTGCTCGTTTGTCGGCTAATCATATTAAAAAGGAGCTAACTGGCATGAAACAAACCTCAAACAGAAATACTGTTTGACTTCACTCTCACTCATTTGAGGGCTGATTGTATATGAGGATCAATTTGTAAGTGTTGCACTGCCAGCACCCTCAACACTAAACTTAAAGCTTTACCACAATTGTCACTCCAGATATACCTTTAACTTCGAACAACCCCAAATTACTCACAAATACGATACAAAATACGTTTACTATGTTTCATACCATATGTACTCAATTAAAGTGTTAATGAGAACAAAAATAATTAAACAAAACGAAACATCCCGCTGAATGACGAATAAATACGAAAATTCCATTCGAAACTACACATTAATTAGTGCAATTGTTGTGTATTGGGGTCTTGGGGTGGCCAGTGAAACTGATACAGAGCGCATATTACCACCAAGTGTTTGATGGTTTAGTTTACACGTCGATTATACGGAGGGAACCAGTACATATAACATTTAGGTTAAACCATTAAATATTTTACAGAAACCTTCTTATTTTCTATATAAATCATGATATGTAGTTATTTTTTTCTGATTTCTGCTATCTAGGTAAAAAATTAGTTATTAGGTTAGTGAGAGAAGGACAGGATTTCTTGAAACTTAATTTTTAAAGTTTTCACTTGTGTTTTAACAATTATCTATATTTCTTTTTAACTATTAGGTATTTTCTTCCAAGCACAAAAAAGGAGCTTTTACTGATAATAAAAACATATTCAAAACAAATAAGAAGAAAACTGTACAGAGAAGTATTATCAGTACTATTCAAGTATTCTACCGAGTACACGTACCTAATTACTTTAACATTTGCGTGCACGCATCTATTACCCAATCAAGATCTTTGTTATGAACGACCTGAAGCGAATGTCGACGATGAACAAGTAACACGAAGATGCATAACTATATTGAATAGCTTTATATCATATTTATGTTGTATTATTATTCAAGGCTATGAGTATTTCTAAGCAATACGCAAAACGCAATAAATTTCGACACACTTTATATACGTTCCACAGAAGTCTTATAAACGAGTTCCCGCTTCTCTACCGTGATCTATGATGGAGATATACAGCGTGCCTTGCACCCAATAGTAGTAGTACATCTGTGATTACCGGCATCAGAACTGTAATTCTTTCTGAGGTTAATTATGAAACTTAGGTGACTAAACCCGTTTGCTACTTTTAGACCGAAAAAAGAAACAAATTTTGCAACTGATGCATTATTACTGGTAAAAAATCTGTCAATCCTCACTTAATTAATGATATGTTAACCATCTTATGATGATTCTGAAACGGGTACTGGAGAAGTTAAAGCCCATCATTATGAAATAGTGTGTTTGATTGTATTAACAGCTCATTATCAATATGCCTGTCGACCCACACGTGCTTAGCTTGACATTTGCGTGCACGCACCTCATTGGTCAGCAACGTGATCTTTACTTTCGAACGATGTACCCACATTATTTATAGTATTTGGAAAGGTTACAGTCCCTAATGTGTACTATGATACGAGGATTTATTATATTTTACAATGAATCATGAATCAAACGTGGCTGCAGTCCATCTGGTACTGCAAGCCAATAATATGACGTTAAATGTACATTACTTGACTTGATTGGTGCACTATGCTGACTGGGTACTCTATGCTGGAATAGTACTGCACAGTCATTTCAGACCTTTCTGAACATTACGAAGTTTTCTTATGATGTACTCCTTAAAATGAATCTTCATTATCATTAATCTTATTGCATTTTTCCGTGGTAAGGGTTACTACCATCTTCATGCCCTACACAACCTACCTTGCACATGATGCACCTTGCTGGCCAACCGAGCTAATATCTTAAGTTCCTTGCTTTTGAAATGCCCTAGTATCTATACCACCCAGTTTAGTAATCATTGCAATACATAATGCTCCCACAGACAGACTTAAGTCTCTTCTTACAATGAGACTGTAAAGCAATAGTCCGCAGCGCTGGCCAAAGTCAAATTAGCGGACTTCATTCTCCTTTGAAAACATTATGGAGAGATTTACAGATATATGCAGGTTATTAAATTAAAAGATCATAGTTATCATAAGTTTTAACATGAAAACTGCAGTTTTGCGTTTTAATAAACAAAGGTAAATGCACTTTTCTCGCCATGACTATGATCTCTTGCTCCGAAGGTCTACAACTTCCTAAAGATAACACAGGATACGTAAGTTTTTGCAGTAAAAAACAAACAATAAAAATAATTATAAATCTTTATTATCTCTTTAAAAATGCTGAGATGATCACAAAGTTGCAATGCTATATACATAGCGGTAAGAGAGAAATAGGTTATAATAGGCGGCTGATAATAACTAAATTCTGTATTATGACAATATTATACTGTAAATAAACGGCAGACAATCTAAAGGAGACGATTGTAAACGTCAATTAACTACATATCTTTTAATGTAATTCTATTTCTTAGTGTAATTTTATTTACTAGACTTTAAAAGGTATTTATACCAGTTAATGGACACTTAGAGAATGTTTTATTACGAAATAGCCGTAAAAACTGTTTATTAGTAAAAAATGTAGGACTAAAAATAGATTTTTTATTAGGTTTTTATTATTTCAAAGTTAACAAGTTTTACAATTACAAATTTTACTTAGTCGTAAAATATATTCTTCAAAGTAATCTGAATGTTGCGAAAGCTATACTATAAATGGGCCTATTAGACATATTGAACAATTTTTCAAAATGTTTAATGTACACATGCTTTATTATCTATACAGTGTCGAAAACAGGGTTCTGACTAAATGAGGAACAGAACAGTAACAGGAATTATAATGAAGAACAAACATGAAATTTATTATATAGTTTTTGAATGAAAATTAATTTCCATACAAATGGAAAAAAAAACAATGTTTCCAGCTTAGATATTATTCTTAAACGGAAGGAGTAGGTTTCCATTTGTATACTAAGGCAGGTTACTAGTTATAATAAAGGCAGATTACATAAGATGAAATCATTCATTCACATACTTTATATATTTTGTTTTTAATTTATTGTTGACTTTAAATATTTTTTCCCTGAGTTATTCACGTAAATTTATGTCCGTGAACGATGCGTTGTCCATCACTGAAGCAAGCACCTTATAAATCCATTTAAAGAGGGGATTAGTCGACAAAAGGTCGAGGATTTAATCTACACGTCACTATTAACTGTAGATACGATATTTTCATCAACCCGCAGTTCTCTTAACAAATAGTTTTAACCTTTTAGGTCAACCTAATGATTTATCTACAAAACTTTATGCATGTGTGAAGAACCGACAATATACGTCCATGTATAATACGTGGATATGTGCAGATTTCATTAAGTATCCGGTAGTAACGGTAGAAATGGATTTTGTTCTAAGATTCTGCTGTTGTTCTGCATTAAGAACAGCTGATCGCTGTTTAAGTCGACAATCATTTGTTTTACAGTTTTGAAATAGAACAACAAGGACTACAGTATAAAATCAAACGTTAACAAACATCGCAATGTTTTACGCGCTGCGCACCTTCCTAGCATCACCTGTACGTAAAAAGATAAAAAACGTCCGCCCCTAAAATGCCACAGAGTAAAATTA
The DNA here is from genome assembly GCA_018251895.1 of Agathymus mariae mariae. Lineage (NCBI taxonomy): Eukaryota > Metazoa > Arthropoda > Insecta > Lepidoptera > Hesperiidae > Agathymus > Agathymus mariae. Next base: position 7,956 of record DWPT01000692.1, read on the forward strand.
ATTATTGTTTTTTTTTTTTGTTCCATTCGAGAATGTTATAGCAGAAATTATTTGGTGTTTAGCCGCCAGAGGGCGTGGTGAGGTGTGATTAATATATTTCTATGGAAAAACTTTAATGAGTTGGCTGGCCACCGCTTCTCGTTTTGTTATGTTGGGATGATTACCTACACTGCGTAAAGTCGTGGAGTAGCTTTGTGAGAACGCATTGATGGTTCAGAAACTTTATGGGTGTAAGTCAACCATTTTATAAATTAACGGCTCGTGTCAGAGTGATCGACCACATTAAGTATCGTATTAATGTTCAATGGGTGATCGCTAGTGGCAATATTTCTCGTGTATTTCCGTCCACAGAAGAGCGCGTTAACACAGTTATTATAGTTGGATAAATAGAATGGTATTTAAGTGGCATTAAAATGCCGATCTGGTCGACGAATAGCATTTATTAGCCTTCAGCGAGCATCTTCATCGATACTTGAGCAGCGTGGTGAAGTACTGTCCATTCCTCCTCCATCAGGTACTTAAAGCGCTGCTTCAAACAGCCGCTGATGTATTTTAACCAAGTCAGTATAGAACTGAAGCAGGTTGTGTTCAAATGCTGCGTGCACTTCATGACTTTCATTGCTTTTTTTGGTAAACGAAAACTTTACTAGGGCTCCGTATATTCTGATAATCGTCCATGGTGTGCGCACGGGGGTCTATCGTCTGCAAATCCGAACTGGCTCAAGCTCAACGGGTCTGTGATGAGTTGGGACAACAAAGACGTAAAACTTAAACCACCATACAGTTGCTAAATCCAGGTGCCTCTATCAATTACATCAACATTACAACATATATTGTGTAATATATATACACAGAATCAATTCATAGTATCTCAAAAACTATCTAATTATTTGAGGAGTTTTTATCAAAACATATAAAAATTCGCTATGAATGTTTTGGTATAGAGGGTTAATATAATAAAAAATATGAAACGCCTGAAAATATAACAATTGTTTTGGGTGAATTACACGTATTATAAATTATTATATTATATTGTAATTACATTTTTGTAATTTTATTGTCACAGAGGACGTAGTTTTTACAAACAGTAATATATTTATTAATAATTGTTGTTCTTCGCTTAATTCAATATATCATTTGGTAAATTCAGTTACAAAAAACAAAATTCTATAATTATTTATTTGTTCAAGTAATTCTGAAGAAGAACAATAAAAATGTTAAATTATAAATATGTTAGGATTTATTCTCAAATCAGTATCTTTTTGCAGACGTACCGAGCCACGCCCACGGTCTTCTCTGGGAAATCGTATTCGGCTTAATTTGTCATTGTCTGGCCATTAAATAATATTAAGCATATTTATTTTAAGCTCAAAGATAAAACAAACGCTTGGCGAGACGTTAGGTCCGGACTCGTGGCATCTTTGAAGTTTTTTATGGTAGAAGACAAGCGAATGAACGGCACAGAGGTCAAATGATGATCTAACAGTCGTCTGGAACACCGATAGTGTCACGATACCAACTGAACAGGGAGCTATGAACTCTTTTGATATCTGGACACACCAAACAAATTAACACATTACACATACTACTAGATACGGATACCAATCCCGATTACAAGGTATTGATTTGAACTTTCTCTTGGTTCAACGTTAAAAGACCTTCAAAATATTATAAAATATATTTTTCACTTAAAGTTTGTACCTTTTTTCCAAATTTTATACATAAACATTTTAAAATGGATGCATTTATATTGAAGATCTCATGTTTATTAATTTTTATTATGAAATCCAGTACTAAACACATATTTGATACATCATACATGAAAACTTAAAAATATCACGTTAACCAAATGGATTGATGTTTTAAAAGCCATTTTAAACCATTACAAAGTTTCGCCCGGTACCCCGAGGGAATCTGGATTTTTACAAAAAAAATAGTGACTTATAAGTTAACTCAGACCATAAGTAATAAGTTTATAAATATTTGCCGAATTACGTTCATGGACTTTTAAGTGATGCCCGCTCAATCAGACAGACAGAAAGATAAGAATACCGAAAAATATTTTTTAATTTATACCTCGTTAATCGAGTGCTTTCTTATCGAAATAAAAAAAAATCAGAAAAAAAAATGCATTGGTTTTATTTTTGTACCTATAGATTATTCATAAGACCTATAACATCTTATATATTGTAGACGAAGCTAACTTGTATAATATATGAAGCATGATATATAACAGTATGAATTCACTATTACTTCCCGCTGAATGCTATAAATTTCAGTCATCCGTCAGTCAAGTGTTACCAGGGGCCGTTATTGTGCGTTTCCATTTTATTAACATTAACGGCACGACGAAATCGTCCTTTACCGTGACTGGTTAAGAAGTAACGACGGCACGAAGAAATATATTTCATTTACGCACTATTTAAATCAAACCTTGGAAAATTTTTAGGAGTACTCGTATCTTATAATTTTCATATACTTAGATTATTTTTTTATTTGCTTCTAAATTTTTTTTTGTTCTTATTGCTACTTAAGCTACTATAGAAATTACTATATTTAGCGACGTATGTTGAGATTTATTGATGAATGAAAAATAGTTTTCATATTGAATTTTTTTTTAAATATTTCCATAACATTACGATATTATTAAAAAACTGCAGTGGAAACAGATTTTTATTTTGCATAATACAAAAAAATTCTTAATATTCATATTGCTGTTTCGCCCGTGGCATCTTCGCGAAATTATAACAAAATAAAAACTCAACCCAACTCAGATTTATTCTTCAAAAGAAGCAAAAATACGACCATCAAAACCTGAACCCCGAACAAGTGTTTATAACCAACGAAGTAGACCTCTCAGTCTGGATATAAGGGCAAAACAATGCTGTGGAACGCAGTGAATATATTTGTTCGAATATCATTAACATATGTGGACAGACAACCCGTAAACAAGATATGTAAATGATACGGTTCGCCTTCAGGACACGTTGGGATTATTGTGCGCATGCTTTTAGCGAAAACGCAAGCGTGGTGTGAAGAAAAATGTTTTTACAACATTAGATTTTTTATAAGAATATTTTAAAATCATTTTTATGTTAGGCTGATGGCGAATACACACCCGAGCATACGTATGTCCCTAATAGTGTCACTGAAGCAAAGACGAGTTTAGAATGAACTAGCTAGGTGATCATAAATGTACCATTCAGCTTAAGCCTCAGTAGTACGGAGTTCGATGAATAGAGATCTATAGAAACCAGTGTGAGGGGATCCATCCATTTACTCCAAGCCAATTCACCGTGCTCATGGTTTTAAAATCTTTAACATATCCTCTTTTATAATGTCAGATCAGGCCTAAGTTGATCTTACAGTGTACATAGTAAAATTTTCATATTTAGATAAGTTATAATGGGTTTCTGTTACTGGCAATTGGGTATGAGCTGTTGTTGGCTGACTGCTACTGTACACATTTGGACAGCCATCTTGGCTTTGAGAAAAATCCTGCTTATCCTCACAATTCGGAATCTTTTCACAATGCTATTACCAAAAAATTACGTACAGATTTTACAAATCTTACCTATTCGATTTTGAATTTAAGAATGTTGCACATTGCAAAATAAATGATATGTTTGACGTATGTATGTTAACCTTCACGTTTGTGTATAAGGGCTAATTATGTTGTACGCCTATTGTGTATCAGTGGTGATCACGGACTTTAAATATGAGCAAGATCAAAGTACTCGACGCCTGTTCTAAAGGAGAAAACTTTTTGCCGTGTCCATGTCATAGCGCTCTGAATTAAACTTAGAAATTCATCTGCCAATTTGTGCCACGACAGTTTCCTTTGTTTAATATTTGCTAGTTCAGTTTTCATCTGGTGTCAAATACGACCATATACAGTATAAATAACATGTAAGTACTCATAGATATCAAATTATACGTTGACTAACAGATAAAATACCTAAGGACGTCTCCGATTTAATATTTACCGCGTGAATTGAAAATATTATTCATAGTGATAATAATTTGTATTGGATCTAGTTGATAGTACTAAACTCTATAAATAGTTTTATTCCTTCGATGTAGTAATTATAGTAATTAGGCACGTTAATCCAAAATCGTAACCATTGCATTGAACATGTCATTATGCGATCTTTTAAGTACAAAATATAAGGTTGGCACTACTGGAAAGTGTTTCATCCCACATTTTTCTGGTAAAGATTGCCACGAAGCCACGTCAGCTGGTGGGCGGTCGGACGCTCCCTTATAACGCGCGGTCGAGTCTTGCTTTGGGCAAAATATATTTATATCACTCGAGAGCCATTTGCGATAGGTTGGTATAAGATTTGAAGGTAGTTATAGCCATAAGATCAGATGATGTTTAGATAAATAATCTTTTATAAGGTTCATCTAGGATTGAACGATAAGTCCTGAATTTGGTGTCGTGCGTCTGTACATTTTGTTCAGGGTGATATCGTTTAATCGTCCTTCCATCTCGATCCATCCTTATAGTGAACGTACCACCGTACGGACGGCGCGGTTTACGTCCTCATTCCTGGTGGGCACTGAAAGGACGGGAATAACTTGGCCGCGTCAGTGTTTCCGCCTTCTTACGATGTGGAGGTGTCAATAGGCTTCTATAAGTTAGTGCATTCAACATCTTCGACTACATCACCGCTTACTATTGGGATTGTTGTCAAGTAATAACTTATTATATGTAAAAAAAACAACGTGATGTGGCCGATCGAGTGTTAAGTGATTGCAGAGTTGATCTACTCACAGAATTCACTACTGCCTATACATCTAAGTATGGCCAATTTATAATAACAGTAATGAATAAATTTGATAACAGAATAATAATGGGTCCTTAAAATCAAAATGCTTTTACTAAATTAGTGCATCGCTACCCAGAATTACACCATTAACTATAAGCTGGGATTGTTGTCAAGATAAATTTATAAAAAGTAAATAAAAACCAATATACGAGCATCTTGAAGTGAAATCCTAGAAGTTTACTCAACACATTTTTATAAACCATCATCTCGAAAAGGCATACTTATTACTTGATTATGATTTGAATAAATCAAGTCGTTCGGAAGTTAAACCAAAAATAACAGATAAACCAGGAATTTTTCTAAATTATTATTTCGTCAACGCTTGATTAAACCACAAAAAAACTCATTCTTGGCCAGCGTAGTAAACTGTTAACTCCTTCCATTCCGATAAAAGTCCGATCCCCGCAGTGGCTTAGTTATGGGCTTAGGTAGATGTATTGCAATCCTCCGTGCGTGTTACCCGCAAGTAAATACCCCGTATTACTTCGATGATCGGTAGCGCACAAGATGCCCGAGGGCGAAATGACGCAAGCCTTTATATTTAAACATTTGTGTGAGTACAAGCATCATCATCATATACTATAACCTGCCGTAGCAGATGTGTAACCCTTTGATATTATATATTTAAACGTAAACCATTTCGATTTAAAAATACAGGAAATGGTAATAATTTGACTATAAATAGAACCTAACAGATCTTCGAATACCTATGAATTATCGTTTCACGAAAAGACGATTATACGGATATGTTAAATATGGACTCATTCGGCCAATTTGCGCTTAACATGACAAACAAACCCTTCCTGCACGTCATGTAACAACGAACGAAGCAACGGTGCCTGGTGTCTACTGGAGGTCCTTGGACCCTATCGTCCTCCTTCAAAACACAATTGTTGAATGTTTAACGTATTTCGATTGCACTGCCAGTAAATTAGTTAAAAAGCAGTTTTCTGCTTCCCTTTTGACAGGCACCGCGTCGATTATGGCTTTGGTGTTTGATTCCTTGGTTTCAGAGACAGCGGTGACCTCTTAGTATCAGTCAATCTGCTCGTTTGTCAACTGGTAACATAAAAAATAAGTCACCACTGATATAACAGATGAACCAATGATTTTGTCTTATGACATTTTAAAGACAAAAAATACACATTCGATATTTATGCAGTATTTACAATAATTTAAATAATATATCTATTAGCGGTCCTTCACCTGTCCCCCGTAATTTGAAGGTCTGCAGCGTAAATGCAGCTTCAGTTAAACAGAGTGTGAGAAATTGTTGCTGCTTGACGGTCTCCGATAAGGCTTAACAAAATATATGTATACCAAGGACAAATTTATACCAATCAAACTTCTCAATGTTTACGATACGAATCTTAAAGTTCTAATTCAAAAGGCATCAAAAGCTTTAATTTGACGTCGTCACCATGGATAAGCCTGGAGCGGGGGCCGGCCAGCGCGCTACTAGTTAAAAGCCGTTCTCCCACACCTCGCTGCGGGCGATGAGACCACTCCCTTAAGGTTTCGGAAGGTGTAATTTCATCTTTTACTGCCACTAATATGGTCAGCGTCTTTGTGAAATATAGAACTCAGTTAATTGTATGTGTTTTTATTTATGGATGCGAACAAAAATTAAGCAAGGGCTTAAAATTTTCACATTAGAATGTACTTACTAAAAATCTAACAAAATTATGTTTAGTGAAAGCGTTTTGTATTTAACCTGAGTACTTTATTAGTAATAATAATAATAATCAATATTACCTATCAATAATCAAAATAATACACCCAGTTTACAATAATAAACAATAATAAAATTTTATAATCTCAACAACTTTATCTATATCCCAATGTAACTATTTAATTCAGTTAAATATAGACCATCTAATTCGTATTTATCTTAAAATTATATAAACTTTATGTTTAAATAATCCATGTACTATATAATTTATATTAAAAATGTGCTGATATTAATATTTGAAAAAAAAAAAGATAATCAAACTCTGATATATTTATTTTTTAACATCTACCAATGCAAAACTGCAAAAAAAAAAACTAAAGAGCATCTAGTAGAACGTAAAACATTTTCTGTACTAGTTGATATTTTTGTAAATACATTATTATTTTCAACGCGAACTTAACCTATTAGTGTTCAAAACTTTACTCGGTTAATATTCTTAACAACTCACGAAATTAGTAGTGTTATTTTAAGTTGCAATTTCACTTTTGTTTTATTTTGTTTCAAAATATCACCTCAACGCTACTTCGTAAGTTCGCAGCATGTCACATGGTTGTCAAACTTCGCTTATCTGCTGATCTGATGGAACTCCAACCCAGCCCATTTATCCGTCCATTCGAATTGACTTTCTACAAAAAAATATCTCGCCAGACTCGCCACCAAAATACATAGGTAGCTACTATTCAAGAGATATCTCCGTCCAACCTACGAGTATTATGCGCTCATTCTTTTTCGATCACAACCTTTCTCACAGTCCCCGCCCCTTCCTAGAAATGCTGCGTCACCACAGACTTTCAATTTTTTATGCGGAATAAAATTTAATCATAGTTTAATCTACTGTTTCAATAGATTGTGATGTTTTTATGGTCAGTCTCCATTGGTTATATTAGTGAGTTTCTTTATATGACTTCTGAATCTGTTTGCCGAGACTGTTATTAACAGTCGAGCGACTTCAACTTATTTTGCCTTTTGCCATAGTCCAGGCTTTATTACAGAAAATAGAGCAATGCAAATGTCGTTTCGTTCGCCCATTCAATTCGTGTACGATGAACCGAATTTGTTTATCACAGAAAAATATATTACTCACATAAAAATGTACAATGAAATTGTCTTGCCAAAAGGCTCTTATGATCTACACTGACTCCTATAATCTTTACTGTTCTGCTTCAGAGACCAATCTAGGCTAAATTTTTATGTATAGTCTCATAAAAGAATGGATCTGTTTCAAACATTTAATAACCAAGTAGTGGTAAAAATCCTACGTACATCTTGTAAATATTTAATAAAAAGTTAATAATAGTAAATCAACGGAGGTACCTTAAAAGGTCATCCTTCTTTGATCATTGACCTTACACGTCTTATATATATCAATAGCTGACAAACGAACCAGTGTTTCCCTAGGTGATAGGTAATCCTCGGCCACGAGCATCCGTAACTTTACCATGACATCTGTAACTAGCAGCAAGAAGAAAGAGAAGAATCCGTTTTTAAACTCACTGTCGGTCTTTGTAGCTACGTTATAAATATTTAAGTTGATTCAAGGAGAGGTGATTGGTGTCTAACTAGATGGGTATTCCTACCGCCAAACACGAGATCTACCTTCGGAATACAATTGGGTGGTAAAAAGCCGATCACCACCAGAACAAAACGACGAAGCGACGCAACCTCGTCTGGTGTTTAGTAATAACAGAAAAAATAATATTTTTCATTCTCGTATCCAAACCCGATCCTTAAAACAATAAGATGAGGCAAATGTGAATTTATTATGCTCCTAAAAAATAATAACAATCATTTAAAACTAATACGGGCAACTCCATTTCCCTTTGCGAAATAAGATGAAGATGATGAAGAAATAGAGTAGAAGTCATAAATACAGCAGTAAGAAGAACAGTAGAAGCTATGGTTTGAAGAGACTAGACGAGTCAGTGTGATGTGATGCGCAAATGTATATAGAGTACAATAACTCTTTTTTGCCGTAAAAAATACCCTTTTGATAAGGTATAAATAATTCGAGTGATCCTTTCAAGACAACCGTTTAGTAAACATTACGGTAGTAGAATATTTACGGGTAGGTGGAGTGCCCGTTAACAAACAATAAGAACGAGTGAAAGTGCATGCAAATATTACATAATGTATATAAGGACGACCGAGAAATGCTGTAGATTAAACTGACAATAGTTTTATGTAGCACTTTTTAAAGACGTTTTTTTTATTGTTTTGAAAAGATTGTCGGACCCTGTGCCTATCGAAAGCAACAACCGTTTCTGAGTCATTGCAGGTTTTGATTCGATATAGAAAATGAGTGTCTAGCGATAGATAAATAAAGTTCCGTCGTTCTTTTAGGATGCATTAAGAATTTAGAGATAAGAAAATTAAAATTGAAAAGTATCTTAATTATTGAGGCTATAAAATTATTGCTACAACCAACAACCACGTTATTTCAAAGGGTTCGATCTCAATATATAGAAGACGCAAAATGACCGATACCCGTCGGTAGACCGGTACTGCGGCAGCGGCTGGCGGATGGCGGCGCGCGGACCGTAATTACGGCTGCCGTGCCGTCCCGCCCCTTGGCTCCGTGCACATTCGTATTTCTTATTACTTCCAGATGTATTATATACATATTATATCTAATAGCTTCTCCAGCCGACGTTGTTCTCCGGTATATTTTAATATCAAACTTTCGCTTTAATAATATATAATATAGTAATAACCTCAATACAACTTTTCGGATACATAGCTAGAAAGTACCGCATAAACTTTAAATATATTATTTGTAAATGTTTTCTAGGTGTCGTTTAGATTTTAAGTCTTACGTACATTTTTAAGTAGTTTTTCTTTATATATTAAAAAATCAGTACACTGATTTATTTATTTATAATAATGACATCAAACCATTCTTATAGAGAAAGGTTATTACAAATTAGATGATTATTTTAATGATAACACTGCTTAGATATTAAATTAATATATAGCCATGAGTCCATTCTGTTACTATAACTAGGAAAAAAAACTCATTAGGAGTTTTTATGGCTTCTTCTTCCGGGACGACTCACTGTAGGGATTTGTTAAAGCGATGGCGTAGTTTGTCTTCGAATAAATATTATTTCATTTAATCAAAAAATCATATACGCACAGCTGTATAAATAAATATATATACAACTTTAGTATCCGCATCATCATCTCAACGCACTGAAAAGCGCGACGTTCACCGATACCGCCAGCGCAGCGCGACCGCTGTTTCCCATCGAATCATTACGGCGATCTAAAAACCAGCGAGCCCTTCACACGACCTGCACGTAATTAAAATAATAAAAAAACATTCATGAATGAATACACCCCAAGATAGCCTCATGTTTATTAAAATCTTAGTCGGGATCGCGCGTTCGGTTCCCGTCCGAACATGATTTATGAACTTCAGGCGCGTTTCCATTTGCGTCCGTCGAAACGTTCGCAGCGCCTCTAGTGTAGGTTTGTTATCAAAATTTACTTAACAATAAGTTAAGTTTTAGTTAAGCTTAAATTTTACTTAATGTAGATGTGCTTTAAAACATCAATGCAAAATCACTACAGAAGTAAACAAGATTACAGTCGATTAAAGGCATTAACATCATCATCGTAGGAGTTTGTAGCCAAATTATTCCATTGAGACATAATTTTATACCTATTTGCGGTCCATTGCAATGCATATATCTTTTATCACGTTTGAGAAGGCCTAGAGCAAGTGTTCAATTAAGCTGATATTTAATGACATCCTACCTCAAGCACAGAAACACCGATAAATACTAATATCGCTAAACCGACCGATTCTGAATCACGGATTTCTCAACAACTTGGCAACTGTATCAACTTTTCGCGACTAATCGATTAAACCTTGCACAATGGAAACAAATATTCTAAAGGAGCGGGCACACCGCCTCATTCATTTGTTTTTTAACCCTGCACTCGGGAACATGAAAGTTTTGTTCGTCCATTTTCTGATAGACTTGATTAGTTCTACCTCGGATTAATCGACTGTTCCAAACTCCTTTTTGTGCGTTACATCGTTCGTTAACAACGTATTATGATTTGTGACAAAAGGATTATTAGGCGCGTAATTTATGGTAGCACTGTCGTCGGTGTAAAACAAACAAACATTACGCATTTTTCGTTGTTGTAATAATGATGTTAACGTTTGATTGGCCTTTGATTCGGTAGATTCCTAATGAACGATGCTCGGTACTGTCCTATGTTTAATAAAACCTTTCCTTATTGTCGGAAGCAACTCCTCTCAGTTTCAAGTATGTTTTCATTAAAGTAATTGTTTATGCAGTCTTAAAGCCTCTCGTTGTGAGGGGAGAACCCAAGCCCAGCGGTAGGACAATATGGGTTGGAATGGTGAACGTATTATGTATATTAGAAAGTTTTAAATATTAAAAAATTGCAAATCGATATATTTTATTCACGGAGTGGACCCCATAACACGGTTAGTAGTGACCCTGCGTGCCTAACGAGGAGTTTTCAGGTGTGATTCCGACCGTGGCAGACAATTATGTGACGGATAAATGTATAACCTCTGGTCATTGATGTTTATAACGTCATATTTGTATATGTCTGTGCCACCCGCAACATAAATAATCCTATTATGGGGGTGGAGATTGTGATTATTCAAACAAACTTTTAAACATATTGTATTGATAAGTTATAACAACTTGTAAGCAATTCACCTGTTTTTAAAGGAATATGGACCTGCAATCGATCTCAAATAGAGGCAATTTCATCACAAGTCTACGGAACAGTTCGTTTATCCTTATTTTCTTCTCTGTATACCTTCATCTTATTCGCAAAACCAAATGATATCTTGATTCAAGTTAAGCTGCATAATCGCTTGTAAAAACATATCGGATACATTATGAACTGTTTCGTTTACATAAATACATAATAAATATACGTTACTACTAACTGATATAAAGACGTGTTCGCTTCAATAGATCGTCTTGTCCTATTGAGAATCGTGGACCAGCCGTCGCGAAACTTGCGAGCATTTCGTCGCAAAAGTTAGATACGGTTTTTGTTTATTTACATAATAATTCACTAATTATATTTCTTAAGAAACGAATGTCCTATCCATGGGGTTGCGCAGGTATCTTTGTGGATTAGTCTATTAATAATCTGTTGATCCTAATACTCTTGCTGTGAAACGATGGGTTGAAGCAACGTGTGTTTTGACTGACTGTTGTTCTCTATGAATTCGAGTGGCTGATTGCTATATCTAGATCAAGAAAAATCTTAAGCAAATATAATTACCAATTTTTGAAAATGTCTATTCAATATTTTTGTCTATTAATTTTAAGGTGATCATTTATTCGTGTGTATATTATTTTTGTTAAAGAAATCTTGGGAAATATTTTTTATTTTTATTAAACGTGTCTTTATTTTTTTTCTTCGACACTTCCCCGCAATATAAATAAGAGATATTACGATATTGCGGTGAATCCACGAATGTTTTATTGTCGCGTTACGGGCGTTTTTCTCATAATATTTGCGTCGGTACTCTCAAAGGCAGTCTGCGGTCGCCAACCACACCAGTCCGACGAACAAATTTATAGGTCTCGTAAAAATATGCGCTGTTGTCACGAAAGGCTTTCTAGAGGCATCGGGAGTGCGAATTTATTTTTTTGTATAGCCGACAGTCGTTGGTCCATCTGCCGCCTGATGGTTAGTGATCACCGCCGTTCGTGAATTCGTTGTTCATCCGTAACATCAAAGAATCACTGACGCATTATCAGTTAAAAGATATCTGGTCAAAAGGGTAACTGTCTTTTTCGAGTGACGTTGAGATTTCAATGTGTGATACAGAACTCTGCGAACTCCTTCCATAGGGTTTAGAGCCATCACCTTGTCTGTTACTCAGCAGAATACATGCAGAGGCGATTGACCTCGACTTATGGGTGAATAGATTTTTTACACCCAAAATTTTACCCCACATCTGGAAATTATTTCAATTTAGGTATTTTAATATTTTTTAAGTTTATTATATATATAAAACAATTATCCTATATGCAATTTAAAGTGATTTAAATTAAAATAAGACTAAGTCAAAATTAAGAGGTTAAAATATAAGGTAAAAACAATTTGTACTCGTCACGCGACTTGTATCACCGATACGTCGAAATGGCCGACGTCACATCTGCGCCGGCGCCCGAGTTACGTTCTCTGCCAATTTGAAAACTACTATCATAATTCCTAGTCTATAGAAAATTTACTTCAAAACCAACCATGGTACTCCGAAATAAGATTCACAAATTCTTTAATCTCGTTCAACTCAAAACAAAAGTAGCGCAAATGGTATCGAGTGATATTCATCTCGTTGCTCCATTCTTAGTTCTATTTACAAGTGATAGGGTGTATTCTAATTTGTATGTTTATTCTATTGTCTCGGTCGACCGACCATAATGACATAATGGGTCGCGGGTTCGATCCCGCGCAATTACGTGGCACACGATCGATTATTGTGATCAATACAGGGGTTAGACGGTTCGCTGCCAATTTTATATCTTTTTTCACATAATTTGTTACAAACAATGCAGTGCGGGCCGACATCGATAACTCTATTCAATTCAACATGTTATAAATATTTTATATAAAAATATTTAAATTTATATTTAGTTTTATAACATATTGGATTTATTATTCTGTACTAGCAAAAACACCAGTCTACGTAAAATGAAGATTTTTCTACTATTTTCTATACAATTTTTACATTTCAATAAACATTTTAAAGAGTAATTTTGCAAATTTTAAATTAAATACCAAAATTACGGTTTATATTGTTGATTGATGTGACAGGAGGCAACTTCATAATCTATGTCATTTTTGCCAGTCAGAATTCATAACTTCATGAATAAACGATAAACACATATTTAGGTACACACACACACATCTTATACAATGTAGAAAATTAAACATATTTATAAATTATTTCAGAAATATGTGCACCATACGTAATACCTAATTTAATACCAAATAATAAACTTATAGTATTGTCAATTGCTTTGGTGAAATAAAACATTGTGAAGAAACCCGCGTAACTAATAATTATCCGTAACGTTCTCAATGGAAGACTGCGGACGCGCATGGACGGACGGACATGGCGATGACGGACTGTGGTAGAAACCACTCTCATTGTGAGGGTAGACTTAAGCCCAGCAGTGGGATAGTATGGGTTGTAATGATGATGATGAATAGCTCAAAATATATTGATAACCAAAATATTTAAAACAATTATGTATGTTCTTTCCCTCAGCACTACGGTAGTCTGGATGAGATTCCTGTTAGCAATTAAACCGCATTTAGTATTGTCTTGTAAGGTCATACCATTGTTTCTTTGTCTTTATAATAAAGATCACAGAGGAAGTACTTAGAAGTAGAAATACCCAAATAACGTTATTCTTATATTTATATAAATACACTAAAATATAATTAATGCTGCATTCACTGTTAATCAAGTGAGAAAATCGTATAATTTATATATATCTTTTGATATGTATTTGTGATACATAAGTACCATCATTTTAAAATAAAGATGTAGTAGTGTTTAGTTTTCAGTTACATTTAATTTACCTGCGCAAAAAAATTAAAATATTATTATTGTTATCTCGAATACGATACGATAATACGATACGCTCGATACA
>DWPT01000693.1:0-22187 GCA_018251895.1 Agathymus mariae mariae
TAGTCTAATTGTTACAGTATCTATCCCACGTATAACTGAACCAAAATTTACAACCTGTAGGCCTGAAATATTTGATGAAGCAATCCATTAACATTCGCTTCGTTTTCTCACGGGATGTGAGAAGCTTATAGAACTCTCGAGTTTATGGAGAGATTAGAGAACCATGCTTTCCAAAGAGTCGCTAATAGGTTAGGTTAGAATTAGCTGATTTTTATTTTTATGAAGTGCAATTCGATCGTTTGGCTTTAGTTGGGAGAGACTAAGTTTATGCTGTTTAAGGTGGTAATGATGGTTACCCGATATGCATATATCATCGATGCTGCATACTTCCCTAACTTGTGATATTTATTTATTCTGTAAGATGCATGGTTTAGGATCAGCAATCACTGCCAAAGCGCAGGGGCGAACTCCGAACCTGTTGATATCGAAAACGTCGAAAAGCGTCTCCCCAGTCGACCTAACAATATTTACATATTCATATACGTGTGTGTCACGAACTAAAAACTCGTTAGTACCGCGTTACGATAACTTAAAAGAGTTTTAATCCGAATAACTTGAGAATTATGTAGCCTCTTTCGGTCTTATCTACTGTCGGCAAATTTTCAATTATATTCGTATTAAAAAGGGCGTAAAGAAATAAAACACACACACAAATACACGCAACACGTCACTTGCTTCCTTCCGGCGCTAATCATGGTCCAACACTTGGTCCCATTTACTCACTTGGCGGATATTGACTGCCACTTGATTGTATGCCACTGGAATAATTTTCTGATTCGGAATAAGAAGCCCCCTTGTACAAACTTTTTATACATGTAAATATATAGTGCGTTCAAAATAATTAAATAAAATACATACATACAACATTATACGATAAGTATTTGTATTTAGTTGACGGGGTGATTTGCGATAGGTTATTAAAGAGGCAGTGAGCCAAACGAGACGGCGTTTGTGGGGAATCCCCGAGAATTTGGGTAACTCACGGATTTGTGGCGTCACGCACACTAAGCTTGTGTATTACCTTGACGACTCGTGACTGATGTGTATTAGATGGTATTAAATCTTAAGCAGGGGACCATAAACGTTGGCATGTTTTTACACCTACGCTGGCGTCTTATTTGGAAGGGAGCAACTTCTCCGTGAAACCGTTTTCCGTCTTGTATATTTTATTTGGTATGTATAACTCAGTCCACCTAGTGTTAAAGTGGTGAGACTAGAGCAGAACTGTGTTCGAGGTTAGTCGTGGATGTTGTACTTTTCCCTTTGAACTTTATTGAGTGACTAGTAACCGCGCGAACTTCACTGGATAAAACCTAGTACGTCTTAAGTTTGATTGTTATATTTTAACGTTCTTAATTATATTTAACTTCTTGTGCCCTAAATTTAACGTTTGGCATATTTTATTTTGTTGGGTTCGATGTATCGAATTGTAAGTACTAGAAACCTATTCGTTTTAATGGATTAGCTGCACAAAAACTTTTTTTTATTACCTACTCTTTCAACTAAACTTCGACATTTACTTGAAAATTTTATTCCGTGGGAACGAATCCATTCTCGGGAATAAAAGCTATAATACGAGATAACACGAGATACCAGAAAAACTCGTAGATATTGCAAATAATGTACACCATAAATCTCTTCAGTAGTTTAATAAACTTCATCTGAGAAAGATATATGAACGAAAAAAATTCCATACGATAATGTTTTGACGTTTATATTGGTAAGAGAGCCTACGTTTGTTAAATTTTACACTCTCATACGAAAAAATAACTTTCCAAATCGCTTGAACGAATGACGATGAGGTCCCTAAAAAACATTAAAAAAAATACAAACAAATTGAGAACCCGTGCATAATGTCCATTTGCTGTTTCCATGTTACTGACAAATAATACCTTTAAAAACATAATTAATTATTTGCTCGTGAGCAAAAATCATATAATCTTTATTAAATTCAGGAACTAAAAAAAAAGATTTGCACAAACCAACAATATTCGTTGAGTGTTAAGTATTATAAAACCTCGATAGAAAGTAAAATGTTAGTGATGAAATATGTATTCGTTAAAAGTGAATTGTACTAGCGACACGTCGTTGTGTGTAGTGTCGACAGACTATGTCGATAGTCAGTGATGTTGTTGTGATCGTTGTATCAGTGCGATATGGATTACCGCGCGCCGCACCCGGTGCCGGTGGTCAGCGCCGGCCAGCCTTACTACACTCAAACACAAGCAGGTATGTCGTTGTGGTTTCCTTGTCAATAATATTCATTCCATTATGAATGCGAATCTGTCTGTCTGCCTGTTACGGCTTCACAGCCGGGCCGATCGTTTGATACAGATGTAATTTGAGGCCTGGGTAAGGGTGTAAGCAACTTTTTTCCATGCTTCTCATTTGATTTTCATCAAATTTCCAAATTTAACACATTTTTACAGTCACTCACTCGTCCGTACGCTTGGCAGACGCATACTGAACATAAATAAATGTGCATATTTGCGCCCATTTTTATAAATATTTTTTATTATAATAATTATAGTTATCGTTATTGGATTGTAAATATTTCAAATACGACTGTTTTAAAGTAAATAAGTGTTTGAAATTAAAATTTTCCTTTACAACGTTTGACGAGTTGAATTGAAATTTTGAGTTGACACACAAAAATGTTTCAGAGAGAATACACATGTTTTATTCAGTTCAAATAATGTTACTTTTGTCTGAAACATTTTCCCGCTATGAATAATTTCGATTCCAAATGTCGCCTAAATTTGACCGACATATCGATTATTATACTTCAAATGGCATTTACGCATGTAAAGACACTTTAGGGTTATTGTGTACTAATTTCGCTGCAAGCTCGTCTTGGCGTGTTTGCGGCATTATTGCTCGTGATAAATCCGGATATTATCAATATCAACCGACGAAGTGACGGCCGGCGGTTGGCAGTTTGATTGCTGAACGAATATCTACTGAAATAAAGAGCATAGTTTATTTTATTTTCACATAATAACACATATGAAGATTTAGTTACACGTAATCTTTTGATAGATACACCACATGACGTCAGGGAACGAAAAAAGTACGACGACAGTCGAAGGTCATTAATAAAGTAGACGCAGTGTATATAATACATGTGAATCCGTTTCCCGCCGACTCCTTATCGATCACGGCGTGCCGCTGTCTCGACATAACGTGCGTCAACTGTCCACATCTTTCAAATTGAATAGCTTCGGCGTAACTGAGTACACACGCGTAAAAAAAATGTGCTTTACTCAATTAGATGGTTGGAATATTCAAAATCAATACTTCTAAGTTTGTTTCTGTATGTACTGTTGTGGAGAAGGGGAAGTGTTACCGTAAGTTCTATGTGTAAAATTCTGTGTTAGTCCATGTTTAAATAAATAAATAACGCGCCATAAGAAGTGTATCATACTCCTGCAGTAGAATTATCTATCGCAGGTGGCATAGATATCTCGACTAACCTCGACCCAGGAACAACCATTTATTAGAATCATAAATGTTTATCCTAACCCGGAATCGTACATTCGACCCTTTGGTCTGCAGACAGGACCTCTACCAACTGGGTTTACGGGGTTATCAATTATATTAGCCCACTATTATACGTTAAGAAAGTTAGTGCTTCGCTTTGGAAAATTCCTCTGAAACAGATCCAGCCAGTACTTTTTTCTTACCTTCTTCTCATTTTCTCATTTCCTGGCCGACAACGCATCAGTGATACGTTTGGTCTTGCCGATGTCCATGGGCGACGATGACCACTTACCATCAGATGGCTCGTCAGCTCGTTTGTCGGTTATTAGCATAAAAAAAAAACAAATTGAACAGTGTCCTTAGTTTTAATCCGTAATGTGAATTCCAAATATATCAAGAATCATCTGAAATTCCAATATGTTTTGCTCTGTATATCTATCACACTATGTATAAGTACATTAAAGTTTACAAAAAATGTTCCATGTACAGATGTGGTCCCGATGCAGTTATATCTTTCGTATAGATCTATACACCGAAATAGGCCAAGGTTTGACTAGTCAATAATAATAAAAAATGTGTATAACTGAGATATGCTTCCATAGTGTCGGACCTGTCGGCCGCCGGCAGGTCAGTATAGGGTTGTTTAATGGTATTAATCGTCGGGTGCAAGAGGTCAGCCCGCCTTCGTCGTCGACGTCCCCGACCTTTGTGATTAATGACCCGCGACAAACGGTGCAAGGTCGGCGTACAGTCCACCCCGCAGCGCGTCGCAAGTGGCATTCTCGTTTCGTTACAGCCAATAATTGACTCGCTGATCGAGTCGAGTGGTGGTGATTGGCACTCTTCATACACCTTTTAAACCATTTTGTTTAATATAATTGCAAATGACTCTATAAGAACTCATTTGCCGTGGTCTAATTAGGTAACATGTCTGCGTTGCTAATTACTTTAATTTTCCTTTACTTGTAATTGAAATGATCCTATCCTGTTATGTGGTTAAAGATTGTATATTTTTAGCTCGTGCAAGCTCGTTTTTGGGCGCCCCAATGATAAAAACTTACGTTTGTAATTACGTCGCAACGAAAAGCCCGTGTCATGCGTGTATTCAGTCTTCTTGGCAAACATTGGATGAGAGTGGATGTCGATTGAGGGTAGAGGCCCTTTTAGCTTGTAAGAACAATTTACCTTATACGATATAGCACGTCTTTATTATCGAAGAAATAAAGTAATGAAATCGGAAATACTTCATTCAACAAGATTAGGTGTTAATTTGGTTTGTACATTTCAATAAATATAATAAAACTTGATTATTGCAAAATTAAGGCGTCAAACAAAATAAATATGTGAGAGATACTTTCTTCCGAAACGATATTCTTGTGCGTCACTCTCGGTGGGGGTGCGTGATCAATTAGTAGATTGTCGGGAGCGCACTGTCGAGGGGGTGAGACGACGTTTGTTTCGTTAACGACTTTTCATCGGGACCGGACGAGACGGGAGCTGCATTGCAGGGTCTCGATCCGTATAACTTCGATCACTTGTCAAGGCAACTTGACACGGGATAGTTTCGATGAAATTGTAAAAGGAAGAAAGATGACCATTTGTAATTAAATGAATGACAATGAATGATGATTTCTTAGTTGTCAGTGGAACAAACACGCCCATGTGGATATGTCAAAGGATTTTAAAGCACGCAGCAACTATGATAGTAATTAAATGAGTACTAATTTACTTTACAAGAATCCCCGAGCGCAATGAACTCAATGTATCTCACGTAATTCTAGACATGCTTAGCATTCCCCTTCCTCCCACAAAGGAAACGTGCACTTTCACCTGGTAATGGTGATCACTATATGATATAGATATATTATTGGGTTCATAAACGGAACGCTAGAATCATTAGTTTTTATTATTTTATTTTGAGGATAGTCACAAAGACACACACACACACACGCACGCACGCACCTATATTACACGCACAAACAAGAACGTCTGAACTACGCACAACGTGGAAGCGTCTTATTAATCGGCAAAAAGTTGAAATTCTTACCTTATAACAAAATCTGTAACACTTCTCGAAGTGTTTTACGTTTTCATTAATTGAAATAGGGACATGTTAATTTTTTGTATTAGCTCTTAAATAAAAAAAAAAACTCATTGTTACGTTTCTCTTCTTATGTTCTATACGTCACAGTAAAAAACTTTATGCACGTCATATATGTCAGCCCACGTTCAGATCATGAATAAAAAAAACTGGGCCAAGCTATCAGCCGCCAGGGTATCGGCCCGGGTGCCGACGCCAAGTTTAGCGCTCGCTCCGGATATGCGGACGCAGCTGTTAATATTGCTATAGATCGATTTGTTACAGTGAAAATATATATTTTATTGCTATGAAATAACAAGTACATTTGCAGTTCACTAGATTTTATGCAGATGCAAGTCCGTGCATAGCTGTAGGCAAACTCGTAATTATTAATTTCCCAATTTGACAGTTCTTCGTGAGAATATTCATACATATATTTAGAGATTGATCGATGTTACACCTTTTGATGGCCGAGTGGTCACCGTCGCTGATTGACTTCGGTCACATCAAAGATATTATAGACACGTAGCCGGTCCAAAAGGAAACCATTAACCTATTTAAATACATGTAAATAATATAGTGCATAGGTGATATGGTTCTCCCTATCACTAAGCAAGTTGCCTACAACTGGTAGAAATCTGCCGCCATTGCCACGTGTTATTCGATAAGGTGTGCCACTAGACTTTTGAACGTAAGGATGAATGCAGTGTCTAAGACCACACAAGACGTTGACTGAAACGCATTAATGTATGGTTGTAGTTAAACGCAGCGAAGTCGTATCGCTATTCTTTCCGAAAAAAGATGACTCTTAGTAAGTTTTTTCGTGCCACGCCCACAAGTAGTAGTTCTACGGACACCGTACAAAGATTTTACGTTATGTTAATGCCAATAACTTCACAAGACTCGTCACTTTTCCTCCTTGAGCTTAATGTATTACATCGAATTTTGTTAATTTCACTTCTATGTAATATTTATTTTATAGTAATATTTTTTCAATAATTGCTTTTCGAAATATTTCCCATTTCATCGTGGAATTCATTCTTTTTTCCTTTTGTTCATTTCCTGGCTGACAACGCATCAGTGATGAGTTTGGTCTTGTTGATTTCCATGGGCAGCGGTGACCATTTGCCATCGGGTGGCTCGTCTGCTCGTTTGTCGGCTATTTACATAAAAAAGAAGCCACCCCGTCGTTGTGCTGAAATCTTTTTGATATAACGATCTACTTATCCCGGAAACGGTGAGTGGGATTTTGGGCGTGTTGGTTGAAAGCACTGTCAAATAAATAAACACAAAAGGTTTCCAAAGTGTGAGACCTCTTACGAAATCTTTGAGAAAAGGGAGTCGAGACCAGACTGGCAGTCCGTCGAATGAACACGTCGGTTTGTTATTTTGTTTTACCTTTTTTAAAAGGTTTGAACTTTTTGAAACAAAATATCTTATAGATATCTGAGGGATCCATTTAATGACTCCCTGTCTGACAATTAGATCCTGCTGCTTCATATTGGGCAGTTTATGTAAGTCAGTAACCATTTTGATACCTGATATACGACGGCACCGGTGCTCAATCAATTTGATACACATAGCATAGACACATAATTTCAACTCATCCAGCAACAGCCTTAAATCGAAGTAGGTGAAACGATTGCAGCAAACTCAACTTCGGACAAACAAAGAAGACATAATCACTATTACAGCATTGCACGTGATAGCGAATAAGTCTGCCCGCCGTTTGTCCAAAACGTATGTCACTAGAGGGGGGTTTGCACGCCCACTCCTTGCCGTATCGATGAGTCTAAATTTAGATCTAAATGCACAGAAGGGAGTGTTGGTTTTATTTACGTTATCATTTAAATCGTCCACGCTGGCACCACGCTAATGATCATCCTGATATTATGGGTGCTCTTCGGTGATCACGTATAGTGAGCTGATCAGCCTGATTTATGTTTTGATTACATTCACCTTTACAAAACGTTAACATATAATATTATTTTTAGTATATTGGTTAATGTAACGTGCACAAAGAAGACTGAGCACTGTAATAATAAACCTAGCTCATTTTGAAGCTCAAGAAACACTCCCTGAGTGTTAGCATCCCTTCAGTTAAGCGGTTGTTGTGACGCGCGACCCATTTGATGAGAAATTTCCGTTGTGTTGGAAGAGTCGGTCACATCATCACAGACTGTTGCCGTCTCGTTTTAGTACAAGCTTACTAAACGCGTTACAAATCGCACGCACCACTCACGTCGCCGCACAGAGTGATAAATGAGCCATGTCACCGTAAACAGAGTATAGAGCTCTGCATATTATGTTCGTTTTAAGAAGAATGTTTATGTACAGTACAGTAGTCGATCGATGTGCTATGATGTAAAGTATATTTGTTGTGATTGATATAGGATACGTTTTGATAGATGTACCGCTTCGATTCTTCGGAGAAACAATATGTATGGTGCCGATCAATCGTAAAAATGTTGATGAAAATTGAGATTTGTTTGTTGCATGTTAAAAGTATACAATTTTCTAAGACTACGATCGATTTCATAGCGGAAAAAATACTGATTAAATATTTGCTCGTACTTAGTATGCATATTGTAGTTATACGACCAAATTTGAAATAGTGAAAGTCGCCCTAACGAATGAGTAGATTATGTCAAACATAGGCCGCCAGAAGCCGCGATCGAGTTATCGGTTCCGCTAATTTCTGCATCGCACGTGTCTTTTGGCGAGTCCCGGGATGTGTTGTGTACGACGCTGAATTTCGTGAGCGGCGTGAGATCCATCTGCAGGTTCAGTGCTTCGGATGGACTTCATTAAATTAATCCACTAACAGCAGTCACCCAATCGATGACTCTGTCTAATTTTCTTACTTTGTTACTATTGATATAAACACATGGCGGCTAATATTGTAAAAAATATTAATTTTATTTGTAGTCTGCAGGAAGTTCTTTTAAGGTTCGTGTAATAACTAAATGAAGGAAATCCGATGCAAGATAATTATATAAAGTTTCTGATGTGTTCATCAGGAAATCCTGAATATATTTTATAATATACCAGCTCGAGCATGTGATTTGCACACTCACGTCTCGGTTACGGTGACGCGATATGATTGAGCACATCCTGACTTGGAATATTGTAATGCAAGGAAAAATGTATTGCGGAATCCATGGAATGGGTTTAAATGTAATGTAGCAAGTTTATTTATTATCATTATTATATTTGTTTGTCTGCCACATATACATTCTAATACCACTGAATCTGTTGAACCGTGACTTATGAACCAAGGGATGGTCTAGTTTCATATATTTTTCAACTAACATCAATAGACACCTGCAAAGTATAACAATTTGTGTTTATTTATTTGTCTGGTTTGGATAAAAAAGCTACATCGTAAGTTCACGTCATCGATGTCATAACTCAAAATACAAAGCTCCCTATCTAGCCTTTTCAAATCCAAGCCAATTTCACGAAGCGTATCAATTTCCTGACAAATACGTAGCCACCGTAGCCCGCACGTCCGGATAACCGTATAAAATAGCTCGGATGTCCTTATCCCGCGGATCGACAGAGAAGATAAAAAAAATCCCCCCTCCCCCACACACACACACACCCTACGTGCGGCCCGCGTGGGGGACGCTTGAATCACTAGACGATTATCCCGTACCGTACCAATGTTGGATCGCGAGATGCTATTTCAGTTTGAGAGTATGTTTGTATGTTGGAATAGTTCCGAATTCCTGTTTGAGGTTAGCAGTAACTGTTTTTTGATAATTATAAGCATTTTTATTGATGTAAAGATCATGAGTGCTGAACGGTTATGGGTTAGGAGATTGTAGCATCATAGGGACACACACTGGAGTGCGTTTTGCTCTGGTTGTAGATTTGAAATATAGCTTTACAGGCAATAAATCGCATCATTTCATAAATAGTAACAATTTAATCCAGGGTTTCCTCATTAGTAACTTTTTGTTTACTTAAAATTCTTCTAACACAAACCTTCAAGACGTACCTTTCTGTATCAGAAGCAAGGAATTGAAAAAACATATATACGAACAAGTATGTCTTCACATACAAAGTCTGATAAACTTATTCCATGTTTCTTTCAGTATAATATCATTTTCGTGTCCAATGCACTCTGCAACATTGCAATCTGAGCGAAGCGATATTTGAAATTTGTCGTGTTCTAACTGAAAGCTCCCGACAGTTAAACATGGCCGCTTTTATAGAAGTTCGGTGCCGAAATTAATTAATGCCGAGACGAACGGCGAGAGCTATGATATGTGAGGCTGATTAAGAGAAAAGTTTTAACTAAACTGAAAGCTACTTTTGGTGAGTCTCGGAAAATGTTTTTGGATTGATGAATTGTAGCGGTTTTATTTGCCTTAAGTTAAATGGTATGATACAAAAATAAATGTAAATGGCGTTACATTGATATAAGTAGGACATTACGACTATATACGTAGTGGAGTAGGGACAAACGAATTACTTACAAGTATGTTAATGTACGTAAAATTTTAATATAGACATAGTTGTACGTATAAGATTTACGATTGATTAAAAGCCTCAATCGTAAGTGGTCATACAAGAAAAGATTTTTTAATGATAAACCAAAGTGGGTATTGTGAGCAAATTTTCCCAAAAATGTGCTCAATAAGTTGGATCTTGGTCAAAGTCAAAGTCCTAGTCGTTGGTCAAAGTAAGTAGAATAGTCATATTTGATACATACATCTGTATTATACTATACAGTAAATTTAATTGTATGTCACATATTTATATTTAGACTAATGTTAAATATTAACGAGGAAGAATTTATACGTAATATTTTTTTTTTTTTTAATTTCAATTTAAGTCCACATATTTTTTGGATTTTCTCCCTGTTGACTGGCCCAATGAACACATTAGATTGTTACTTGAATTGAATAAGAAATGAAAGTCAGTACTAAAATTTTGATAAAGAGATCGGTAAAGAATTTAGTATGTTATTGCAATGTTTAGAATTTGCGAAACACTAAAAATACACCTTAAGTGATTTTTATTTTGTTTTTAGTTATTTGGTAAACATGAAGTGTCTCATTAAAATTAACATTATATGTAGCGTGAGTGTGATAAATGATTATCTCTTGGAATTTGTTATACATATAATAAAGTAAAATACTCAAAATTCTCCCAAAAGACGTCTGGCTTTGCCCCTTTACTTCTCAATGGCAGTTGTTTAAGCCTTCCGAGTTTCCTATCCTTTAATTCTCCAAAGAAGTAACGTACAGCATGATACAAGTATTGCCGGTTATTGTGCCCTGAAGTTAGCCGCTAAGAGCCCGAGGTCAAAAATAATACAAATCTTAAGGATAAAAAGTTGCCGTGGCTTCGTAGCTTTCAGCTTACCCTTAACTTCGCAGACAATAATCCCACTTGGATAGCCCAAGGAACAAGAGTCGTATAGGTCTCAATAAATAAACACCGCCACACCCGAAACGTACCCTGTTGTCGCCGCCGCAAATCACGCTACGCCCCGACAAGCCGGGGGTTACAGCTGTGAATATTTTGCCTTCCCAAATTGCACTCTATCACCCTACAATAGAGCTCGTAAGGCGTAACGCGAGGTGTTCGCACGGAAATTGATTTGGCTTGTACCGTAACGTCGCAACCACCGACCGGTATCGCCTGACCTGCGAAAGCATCGCGCACCCACCCGCAGTTGCCGGCGGAGATTATATTTGCGGGCGGGCGGGCGGTTTCTAGCCGGCTGGTCTCGTAGCGACGCCAGTTTACTCAGACCCCTATAAGAATCGTGTAGCCACCCGCGTTCGTGCATGAAAATTACATGCCCGGGGAGCGAGGAAGATCTCGCGTGTCCGGTGGCATGTCATTATACGTCGCTTGACAGGAGCCGTGAAGTGGCGAGGGAGCGCGATTACTAACAGTAATCGACTTGATCCCAATGAAGTTGGTAACAGAGTGGAAGTGGCCTGTATGCCCTGTGGTGTGGGTGAAGGGGGGTGGTGGAGATTGTCGCTAAAGCTGTTTAGTTAGAGATCGTGCCGGAATATGTCTGATTTCTTTTGTTTGCTGTCATATAGAAAACGCCGATGCAAGAATTGAAACACGGATTGCATCGAGGGTTTACATAAATCTGACAATGCAATACGATGCCCTCCATAATCAGTTCTACTGCTGCTGTCCGCTACTTTGTCCCATGTTGATCTTATGTCGTTATAATCCCACCAATTTAAGGTTGATTTATTGAGCGGGATATCGAGTGTGACAGTTTACTGATTCATTATCATTTCTTGATTTGAGTTATATAGTCGATTTTTCGGATTTCCTTCAGAATTGTATTCCGCAATGAAACTACGAATCAATACGCGTACTGAACATCACAAACCGTCACCGTCTCGCTAATGACTTTTCAGAATTAAAAGCCTAATGATTAAACAGTCGGTACTTCGTTTGATGCACCTGAGTTTGCATATCGAGAAAAGTTGCATGCGTACCTGAAAATTCTTCTTAATATTCTAAAGTGTAAGGAACACGGGGTCCGCCGAGTTCTTTTACTTTGCATGTTGGATTGAAGCATTAAAGGCCTTACTAGTACTCGCCAGCAGGTAGCAAAAGCAGCAGTTAAAGTAATATGGTGTGGAATGATGACGATTTCTCAATTTTTTTTTGATCGCGCTATAACCTGTCTCGCTTGTGTGAGCTGCTAAGTTAAATGTCGTATGCGCTAGTACATCTTACACAACCACAGTCTACTCGGTTCGTAGATAATTAACATGGATTGTAATCACGATGAAACGTCCAAAGTAATTATGATTTATGGGAGAATCTGCGGAGAACCATAGTTAGTTATTTGCTTTGTGTGAAAACCAAACGAGACGCTGACTCGAGATATATTCGATGCTAATGCAGCGCTTGTTGTAAGTAACTTGTTTACTCCAAAACTTTCGCAGCAATACTAAAAACGAATCATTTATTCTGCGATGGACAAGTGACTTATAGTTATAATACTTTTGTTTGTATATTTTCCAATTATAAAATAAATCAAACGGAATATTCAAAACTAATTGCCGCGATTTGAATGAAACTGATCGTTGATTACCAAAGTTTACTTAAAGTGTCTTACTTAAAATATCATATTGAGGGTATAGTTACAAATAAATCCAATGCGATTACTATCCAAAACCCTGAATGCACTCTGTACAACTAGTGCACCTGACTAGTTGACTCTAGGTGACGGTTGAATAGCTAGCCCTACAACCGTTCACGAAGTCGATCGGGTATAAGCTCTCAGCTACAGGTACGGAGGCCATCAACCTCCAACAGGAAAACGGAAACACAAGGAAAAAGTGCTTGCGGGTTATTTCAGGATAGCAACACTACGGTTTCATACTGGATGAAATGTTTTTTTATAGGTTTTTATCTAGAATTGGCTTAGAATCGAATAGTTTATTTTTTTTCAAGTTTATATATTATGAATATCTCTAAATAGTTTCCAACCGGCTACGTACTATATGAGACGTAACTTTACTGATATATCTGGTGATGTCAGCAAAGCATTAGCCATACAGTGCAATTACAATTTGATAATATGTTGCTCGTTATATGTGGGTTGCTCGAATATATATCGAAGCGAGACGTGGGTGATACTTAGGTGATAAGTGTCATTCGCTCGCTCCGTGCCCACAGTCGTACACGTTTTATACACTTTGCTCGCAAAGCCTATTTCGCTTGTGTATAAACGAGACCGCAGTGAAGGAACGGCACGGCATGTGGAGTAGTGGAGTGGAGCGGAGCGGAGCGGGGTGGAGTGGGGTGTGCGGTGTGGAGGTGCGACCCTTGTAATGGAAATCCGCAGACGGCGCCGCCCGGGTGTTGGCGGAAGTTGGCGGACGTAGCGAGAGCAATGATTGCTCCTCGTCATTGAATAATAGTGATTTAGCGATGTTCTACCGTTGGAAACAAAAGTAGTTCCAAAAGAAAAATATAATTTTGTAAAACTGTGGGTACTGTCCTAAACTGTCGGAATAAGTAATAGTAGGTAGTAAATTTTATTATCAGATATAACTTTTTAATTGTTTCGCTTTCGGGTGCTATATGTAAACATAACGCGTAAGTGTTTAGAACCGAAGCGAATACGGAGATAAAAAATAGATAGAAGTGTACATAGCATTGACACATTCGTTATATTCGTTTACACAATGTAATTTATGTAGCAGTACATACATCTACGTTAGTAGCTCTCGGCAATGCTCGGTTCTCTTCGGGTTTTATATATTGACGGTTTTGTGTATAGGGTAAATAAATATAAACGTTTCCGTGAGACATCAACGCTCCGCTTCACTTTGTCGAAAATAGGTGCGAGGAGAAATTTTTGTTTGAAATACACTTGGTGGAATAAATTGTATTCTTTGGTATAACATATGCGAATAGTCGTCGTAACAATGTAACATTGCGTCGAGAAACAACTTACAGAATGCGCTACTGCTATATTTACATTTATGAAAATGGTTGCTATTATGGCGTAATATTGCTTTTTTAAAAATGTGTATATAATCGAATACTGTAAAACGGAGACTGTCTATCGGTCTAATCGGGACAATCACTACCGTTTGTTAGTTCATACTACCGTTGGTGTGGGGTGGTGAACATGAAAAATTTATAGAACCCCTGATAAAAAGAATAATTTATGCTTTGGGTACATTTTGTGAACGTGCCGATCGTCTTTTGCGAAGCGAGGCTAGCATGGAGTATTAGTATACTAAATTTTTTAGTTTAAAAACGATCTATCGATTTCTTTTTCACGGGTGAACTTTATTCGATTCTTTCGAATTTGATAATAATAATTATTATTCTGATTAAACATAACCTAGAAAAACGAAAACAAGCGTATCGTTTGTAGTATGTAGTATGTTGGTGTAATCGCGAAACGCTCGTGACTCGGACTACACCGGTAGCAACGGTCTGTCGCTCGATTGTGCCGAGTCGTGCCCCCACTTGTTGTGCGACGGCCCCGCTCCGAGCAGAACAGAGCCATACGATTACACCGCACCACAACACGCGACACAGTATCGCACCGGTGTAACTTGCGTCGCTCTCAGATCGCCGAGACACTGTCGTCAGTGGTTACGGGAAGGGGGGAAAGGGGAGGCGGTCAGCTTACTAGTTAGTAATCTTGCGACAGATGCATAACAATTAACAAACGGTCTCTCGCTTCATTCATCTTCGTGTTGCTGCCTAATAACGTTATGTGAGAGAACTACTCGTTTGCTTGCTATCATAAAGCTCATTTCAATGTGTGATAAATATTTTCCATCTCACGTGTAATGGAGTGATGTGTGCGACAGACACTAACACCATGACAACGTTTATTTGACGTACAAACGTGAGCCCCTATGGGGGTTTCACTTCGGTACTCCATACACTCACTAGTAAATGAGTTACTGTACTTTCGTTATTCAGCTTATGTTCTTATTTCCTATATCCTTTCGTTTGTTACTTTTTTATTACTGATATGTATATTATTTTGTACTAACTATGTAAGTTTGTCTTTAATCTAACCTCATTCCTTTGTAGGATTTTTCTCATTTGTAATCTCGGAAACTATGAAATCCGTAACGTCGTATTTCCGTTTTATTGACGCTTCGTCGCCGCGTCAAGCTCGTATCCGTCAATCGTGGTCGTAAACGTGTCGATGGCTTCTACGAAATTATCTAAACACATCCCACAAATAGAGTTTTATGATGGCGTTGCGTTCAAGGATACCCGACACGACGATTCGTGCTCACAGCGGCTTTCGGATTATACTGAAATTTGTACGTATCGGACGAATTCTAGATCGATCCTTTAACGATGGAGTGTTAAGCTGCCTCTGCACATTCTGCCGATAACGGTACGTTTTCACGGGCTCCTCTGTAATGTTATGATTATTTGAAACATTTTTTATGTTTACCTTTGGTATTCGTCACTTACATGTACTGCGAAGGACTATATTGGCGTGCCCTCGTCGGCGTTCGCCTTAAACGTTATTGTGGGCGTTTTGAAATGTGTAGTGAATATGCTTGCCGTAAGTACGAACTGGAAAAAACTCAACTAGCGGTGGACGGCCCCCCACTAGATGGACCGACGACCTCGTCAGAATTGCAGGGAACCGCTGGATGCAGGAGGCAAGTAGCCGCATTCTAAATGGCGTTCCATGGGGGAGGCCTATGTTCGGCAGTGGAAGACTTCCGGCTGATGATGAAGATGATGATGATGAAGTACGAACTGTAGACAAGCACCTTACCGAGATCCAAGATGTCACGGGTATCGGAGTCTCCCCTTGTAAAAGCACTGGTCTTGCTCAATGGCTTAGTGGCTTGATGCCATCAAACTGATGTATTCTGTACACATATTGCTGCATTTCGCAGGACAGTACCTTGAACCGCTTAGCAAGCGAATTGGTTGAACTCTAATGTTTGCTACGCTTGTATAAATGATATAATAAATAAATAAATAACGTACAGTGAGCGTGTAATAACTATGTCTACAGACTATGTCTGTGTGTAGATAAAGAGAGAAACTAAATGATATTGTTTGGAAACTACTAGTTTTCAGAATACGGATGGCAATATAAAAAAAATATACAGTCGAGCACAAGTTGCTTTAAAATTTTTTTTGTTATATTTGCTGGCAAAGTGAACAGCAAACGCATTGTTTTTGCGTGGGATCTCATCAGAACATAATATCATATGGAAAGAAGATAACGTCCGGATGATATGGACAAATAATTCTTACCGTTTAACTATCTCCGATCTATGTAAAAACCACACAGTATCTGGTTACCGTAACGCTAGACGATTGCGGCAAGACACGTCTTGATATAGTTACCACGATAGATTACGACCATATGGGAGTGGTGTTTTTTTTGGGATTTTTTTTATCGAACCATTATTCTTAACGAATCTCCTGTCTGGAGACGGATATAGATACGCCGGTCGCCTCCACGTGCCCTTTTAAAGGATGCCAAAATAAACACAAAATATTGAAAACATTTATATGGAGACAGAGTAAATAAGATTTTCGGCGCGTCGTGACGAGATAATGACGTGACTCTGTGACACGGTTAATCCTACTGGCTCAAGTCACGTTTTCGACGTAAATATTATAATTGTAAATGAAGCTTTGTTATTTTTACAGGCGGTTAGGGACTGAGCTTACAGGGAAAGCGAGCGTCTCATGGAAATAATAGCCGTGGTTTAAGTCATGTCTGGAATAAATAAATATGTTGGTTTTCTAATTACATAGTTTGAACGGCCGAATGTGCTTAGCTAGAATTATTGTTCAATTGTATGTTATTTGTTATAACATGTTCATTATGTATAGCAATAGCCCAGAATAAAAGATGTTGTTAATCTTATCTAATTATTATTGTATTTTGTTACAGGTAATAATATTGCTGTCGGAAGCGTATGGTTTGATATTGATTTAAGAAATTCACACAGACGCACGCTTCAAGCATTACATTCAATGACACACAGTTAAAATACATATTACATACATATAATGTGTGCTATTTCCCACAAACAGAATTGAAATTCGACTCTGTTAAATGTAAGACTGTAAAATTTTAAGCAATAAAATTTCCACGATACAAAATAAGCAAAAAAGTTAATTGCGAGTAGCCGTCGTCCGACGGTGTGCATCGGACGCGGTTGAGATATTGTAACAGCGGTGTTAACCCACATCAGCGTCATAAAAAGGTCCGACAATTGAGTTAGCAGCTAATCTTAGTCAATAATTCGCACGGGAGCTTCACGATGAAGCTCCAAGCCATCGTTTTTATTGGAATAGATTAATGATCTGCAGATTTTTACATATATAATTATTTATATTATACCTACATAAAATTTAACGGGGTTGTCATAAGCGTACGAGACGCAATTCACACTTGGCCAACAAAGAATGGACCGAATACCCGACGGTGTGCAAACCACCTTGCAAAAAGCGTCATATATGCGTTGTATACGGCCCATTGGCAGACAAGGAGTGTGATAGACGAGATGTATAAACTCATTCCGCAGAAATAAGAATCCAGCCGGGAAACCGACCTGTGAGACTGTGTGGCTGTGCCTTGAGGTATATCATAGTTTGCTATAGCTAATCTTTTCTTTATTTCATATTAGAGTCCCGCTCCGACGTCGTTCGGGTTGACAAAGTTATGCTATGTCCATCTGGAATAATGTTCCGATAATAAAAGAATTTGTCAAACAGGTGCCGTCGTTACGGACATACGCACAATTTCGGGGAAACATACAAAATCAAATAAATCGCACTTTCTCTTTATAATATCAGTGTAGTTTTTTTTTATATATTTTTATGTATTCTATTTTTCTATTTTATACTTATTATAATCAGATAAGATTATGTTATTTTATGTGATGTGATGCTTCGGTGTTCCCGCCTACTTATGATGTGAAAATTCTCAAGACGAGAGTAATCACTCACTCATTCGATATTCAGGCTTTTATTAGTGCATTCAAAATCTTAAACTTCATTACCACATACCATTAGGTGAGATTATTGTAAGGCATTAACATATTTTGTGTTAAAAAATCGAATGTTCCTGGGAAGTCGATCACCACGTGAGATCTTTGCGGAATTAGAATGTTCGATCGAAATTGTTGAATCCGAAAATAAAGCGAATAGACATGTTTTGGAAGCGCTAAAGTTTATTTAACTCCTCGCTAACATTCAATAAACAGGCATCAGCATAGTCTACTTTAGTTTGGATAAATGTTTGGACTAATGATGAAGTCTTCTCAGCGAATGCAATAGAACTGAAACTTTTGGCGGACTTCAGCGATGTACGCTGTACAGGATAAACTACATTCAACTAGTATAAATTTAAATTATAGAAATGACATCATAGCAAACAGAAAGTAATGATGGTAGATTTAATTGGCAACGTTGGCATTTGCCACTAATTATTAGAGCCTGTGATTTGGCAGCAATTTACTGGTAGTCCAAAAGATCTGAATCACATGCTGACACGAATCAAATCGGAATTCTTTGAGTCAGTTACCTCGTTAATGTTCCTTACTCAGAAATCAGTGCAAGTCGTCTGCGTAAATATGAGTTATCAATGAAGTTAATATAGACAAAAAATAATGAAGGGGATAAAATGCCACCATGGGGAACGCCCGTGACTAATTCACACGGATCAGTCAGATTGCTATCGAGGCAGACACGCTGCGAATCACCCCGCCGAAGATAGGAAGTAAAGCACGCAATAGTGGATGAAGGTATATTAAGGGACTCGAAAATTCGAAGGAAAACATCGAAATCTACTGAATTTAATATACTGATAAAGTCTAATAAGATTAACAACGTAAGGGATTTATTATCCATGGCTATAACGGATCTTCGGTTACTTATAAGTATCACAGAAACTGTACTGTGGCCTGATTTAAGTCCTGCTTAATGAGGAGAAATGAAAAAGATAGGAAGGTTTCAGAAATTTAGAGGAAAGGTAAAATGAGACAGAGAAAATGGATAAGTTATCTTAGCTAAAGGGAGTGTGATCGCCTGTTTCCAGGCTGACCGATAGAAGTATAAAAAATGTGAGTGAAGATAAGCTAAAATAAAAAAGGACCAGAGTAATTATTTTCAAAGATAGATCTGTTTCATTCATGTAAACCGATCCCATCCTTATTAGTCTCAGATAATCTCATTTTTGTTCCTCAATTTTGAGGTTATCATTTTAACATCGATATCGAACGTAGGACGAAAGAGAGTGAGAATATAAGCCCCATTAAAAGGTTGATAAAGATTATCAGCTAACTGTAATCCTGAACACGATAAATCCCATCCAGATCAAAAGTACTGCCAACACCCGTTTCGTTGTCGCTATTTTATGACCACGCCTCTCAATGACCAAGTCTTGTCATCTACATGAATAGCTCTGTCACATACTCGTAGAGCCCGATTCGTGTATCATTCAACAT
The DNA here is from genome assembly GCA_018251895.1 of Agathymus mariae mariae. Taxonomy (NCBI): domain Eukaryota; kingdom Metazoa; phylum Arthropoda; class Insecta; order Lepidoptera; family Hesperiidae; genus Agathymus; species Agathymus mariae. Next base: position 19,534 of record DWPT01000693.1, read on the forward strand.
ATGAGGCAAGTCGATTGATTGTATCAATCGAGCCGGGGCCCGCGGGTCAACTGTTGCGACCTCGTCAATTGCAACTAAACGGGTTAGTTGGCGCACCGCACCGCACTCGGGTAGCTGTGCCACTAACGGATACAACAACTAGCGACGCACTTTTCTTTCATACTGTAGTATATTGTTCATCATCATTATAGTAAGATAATTTTATTGAGATTAAATGAGATATGTTTCCTATCGATACTAACCGTTCTTAGAATTATCAATCGTCGTCAGTCAACTAGTCTATAGAATGACCGCACAGTATTAGAACTGGTATTACGGAAATTGAACAATCGAAGTGCTGTCGCTCACCGGGCATTAATTAACCTGACTTTAAATTTTTAATTAAATTATTAATGACAAGGACGCCTGGAAATAATAGTGTCGAAACCAGTTACATGCAGGTTTAAGCTTTTGTTATTACTATGTTGTTTAAAAGATGTGCTGAGGAGTTGCTTTCGCCGTTTCTTCTCCTCGATGTTAAAGCACCTTTCCGAAACGGTAGTAGAAACAAAAAATGACGTGCTAAATGTATTTACAGAATATCTACATGATTAAATGATTTTGAATTTGAATTTGACGAGTCTGCCTTTGTTAATTAATTTAACTCTTAATACGGCAGATTAAAAGCTAAAAATCAGTTAGAACTTTAGTGCTTAGTTTTTATTCGAAAACTTTCTTCTTTAAGTTTAAATAAGGAAATATATATTTCACCATTAATATATTTTGCCAGTCCTGAACACTGATCGTGATCATGACACAACACTAAGTATCTTAATTACATATTTTGATTAACTCACTCTATATCGAAGATAAAATACATGACCTTTTGATAGCTCGTATTATTTGCGTTACAATTTTTCGTTGTACCCGTAGTTGTGTGTTTGTTGATTGCGTGAAGAGATGACGGGACAAGTGAATTGACGAGGTCAATTGGCAGGTCGGATCCTGCGTTACTCACATTAGAGACCGTCCCATATTCAAGACGCGCATTAACTCGTCTCGTCGGCCGCAAGTAACATTTTGTCGTATAAAATACACATCGAATTTACATACATCACTCATACTACAACACAACAGTGACAAAAACGAACAGATCATTGGGAAAAATTTAGTGATCATTACATGTGTAGATGACGGTTTTAATGCTGGGTATATGTAAGTTCATTTTGTATACAAAATAATCTTATAGAAGGGACATGAATAATTATTCATAATCTTTTAAAATTTGGAGCATAATATCCTCTCAATTGAATATATTGTTAAGAACGTAAGCGAACGTCTGAGTTTTAGAATATACACATAACAAGTTAATGCTTGACAACCCCTCACTCGACAACAAGTGGTGATGTAGTCCAAGACGTTGAACGCACTAACTTATAAAAGTCCAATCAGTCTACTCTTGAAGACTCCCACGACATAGATAAGCGGAAACAACGACTTTTGTGCTTTACACAAAATTATACCACATCTTATCAAGTATAACATAAATGCATACATTCGGCTATAATACATTACTTATGACGATAATAACTTTTATTATTTATTAACAAACCAAATTATCTTTGGGGTCTTTCAACATGTGTAGCGAAGTCATATATATATATATATATATTATCATGTGAGTTTGATTTTCAATTAATGTGCTGATGTCGGCAGCTTTTCCAGTCTTATGTAATCTAATATTATACCTTTATTAAAAGGTCCATTTGAAAGCGACCCTACATATTTTGGGCCACTCTCAATCTTTCCAGTCATTATCAGAATCTTAGGAAAGTAATCCACGACCAGATCCTAGACACTATAACAATTTTTCAAAACAAACTGCTTTAGATAAACATTTCTTTATTTTTGTATAGGAAAGTTCCAGCTGATGCAACCAGCGCACTCAGTAATAAAAAGCTATTTTAATAAAAATTAAACCGTCATCAAAAATGAAAATGTACAAAATGATTTTAAAAATGAATAACGAATTTAAATAAAATATCATTATATGCGCTACATATTCTGAAGCCGGTGTCAAGCAAAATAGATGTAGTCGGTTGATACGCCAGGTTCAATCCCGGCGCATCGCACTTATTTATTAGTATTATATTCCGTTATTAACAAACCGCCCTCGCTTCGCTTCAGGAAAACTACGCGTTACACTCAGATATAGCACCTGCATTCTTTTAGAACTGACTTTTCTCGTTCTGTGAATAAGAAGCATGTTTATTTATAACTTTTTATTTATAGATGGATTGCAATAAAACGAACTCTAAATATTAAATAACGCTTCGTGCAATACATTTGTAAAAACCATAACGAACACACAAACTGACAACAATTCTAACAACTATTCTTTGGGTTCTGTTGCGACAGTAAATTCCTCTAATTATATAGTATGTATAGAATAATAAGGGTACTTAAATAGCCAAGTACTGTTGTGTTTTATAGGCTTGCCACCGATTTCAAACATTATAGAGTGGATAAATTAATATTCTCATTAATAAATTAACGCGAACAGTACATGTACTTTGTACTCACTTGGTACACTTTGTAGTTTTTTGAAGTTATACTTCTTTTGGCGCGATTGGGAAAAATGATGAGAGTGAATTTTTTACGATGCGCGCGCACAC
>DWPT01000694.1:0-22181 GCA_018251895.1 Agathymus mariae mariae
GAGGAACATATAATACTGAGTCTCATAGAGCCGTTTTTATTATGGAAAGAAATGAGATAACTGGTAACTTCTTTGTATATTACATTGACTAAGAACTTACTGTCCAAATAAAAATAGGCACAGTGAACAAAAAAAAAATTGGGTGATGTACCTCCATATGCTAAATTAAAACGAAATATTTAACCAGTAAACACAGTCTAAAGACAAAACAATAATCAATATTCATTGACCATTTACAATAAAATAATAGAATAATAAAAATGTTCCTTAATACATAACATGATAATATTGTGGCAGATGGAGGTACAATAAATAATATAATAATTTTATAGATCTGCCATTTATGAAGTTGAAGTTGTTGACTAAATGGTTACAATGCCAAAACAGCATGATGGTTTTGGCCCACTATGGTTTTTTTAAACTATATAATTATACTTTGTAGCTATAAATGTAAAAGAGGCGACTAACAACAAAGTCTGAAGAAGGAATTTACATGTTGAAGTAATTTACCATGGAGACTTCAAAATAATCACCAAAACTGTGCCAGTTTGCAGCTGTAGCCACAAGATAAAGAAATCACTGTTTTACTTCTGTATATAAAAGTAAATCTAATTAAGTGTGTGATGTTGGCAAAAAATAATGATGTGCACATTGGGATCAATTAACAAAATGTATTTGTCAAAATTTTAAATAGTTATAGGATCCTCAATCATTAAAAACGTTACAAATATAAATCAAATTTAATGTATCTCGCTTTGTATTAAATTACTATATAATGTGAAATAAATTCAGGGCAAGGGTTCAGTAAGGTCTTGTCGTCTTTCAAGATAGTTTTCCCGTCTCACTAAGGTTATGTTCCAAGACATTTTTGATTTCATGAATGTTACATTTTTTAATTGCTTCGTTTAGTATCTGTCATTCTTACTATATTTTATGATGTATTTTGTAATCCATGCATATACAATAGAAGATATAATATTTAAAGAAAAGTACTTACATTCTTCTTTGATTAGACTTCGTATTGTACGACAATCGTCGTCTGAACGTAAGTCGTTGCACCATTTTTCAGCTGAAATATAAAATAAATTATAAACAATGGTCATCGACATATAAGGCCCCCGTGAACTTTCTTGATTTAAAGTAGTATTAACTTAGATTAAATATGATTTTATTTAAACTCTTACAATTCCTGTACCTTTTTGACAGCTGTTGACAAGAAAAGAATAACAAATTGTGAAATGTCTGTAATGGCAACACCTATCAACAGTAGGTTTCCTGTAACATTTAAATACTTCATCTCGATTTCCACTTTCCTGTTCTATCCTAAAAATCGGACAGACTTTTCAATGTACAGTTCTTAGCACAATCGTTCTAAATTTTTATAATAACCGGTTGCTCAAATGTTTAACTAAATTGTTGTGTACTTTTTTATTTCTGTACATGACGTTGGCATAAATTTATTCAATAAAATTGAAATCAACGAAACTTTTGAATATTACTTTAATTTAATTATTTAAACATAAAAAAAAAAACTGATGCTGTCTACATCGACGTAGAACATCCAACAAAGTGAAAGGTAGACGTCGGGTTACAGATATTGTTATATATATTCACAATATATCTGTACATTATTTCTTGAAAGTTTTATAGTATTGATTAGAACGCTTTTAAAACAAAATTGTTAATAGGTATTAGTATAAAAAATATGTTACCTAGTATTTTAAACGTTGGTCTCTCACACTGGAGACCGGGTTCAAATCTTGCATAAATATTTTTTTTTTCAAATTATGTGCATATCACTAATTATTACTTACTTCAGTGAAGGGAATAAAGTTAGGAAACTTGTGTACGGGAGAATTATTAGTAATGTTATCAAAGCAATGTAATGTCTATTATTTTGAAGTTCTCTAAAGAGTAGTACCGTGAGTGAATGTAATTTGTCTGTTGTATTTTTAATGTACTCTTACTATTGTGAAGCACAGTCGGTGTCATGAGATTATTTTATGTGTGTTTATTATGCAAGGCATCTCCACTTTTTTTTATTTAAAAAATACTTTAAATAATATGACACCTAGCGCATCCGATAAATACAGAAACACTGGTCCGAATTTATCTTAAACGCTTCTGGCTAAGAGTGGAAATAATGAATTAGATGGGATAGAAAGGTAGAAAATTCGTTTCTATAATTATTATGAAGTTATAAAATAGAAATTAATTTTAAGTCAATATTTTTTTAATACTATTTTTAAGCCATAAACTATGCAACTCCGAAATGATTAAGTGACGTTAGACATTAAAATAGATGTAATAGTATATAACTAAAAAATATCACTTATAATTATTTAGTTACTTGTTCACTTTACTATTTTAGTTGTGATAATTGGTGGTTAGTTATTTATTAGGTTATACAGTTGAAAGTTTAACACACAATTTTATAAACAAAAGCAGAGAAATCATCTCAAAGAAAACAGACTGATTGTTATAATCAAAATGGGCAGGTATCTGGCAACATTGGATAATTGAATAAATTAATTAGTAATATGGCGGCTAAAGAGTGATGTTTGTAGTGATCAAGTAAATAAATTGAGTTGGTGTGTTTAAGCTGATTTTTAAGAGAATGGGTAAGCACTTTTGAATGTCAATGTGTTTAATCAGATGTGCTCTGTAATCTTGCGTGTAAATCTTCGTTGTACATCATAATTTGGTCATGATACTAAACTTATGTATAGATAACCAGATGATCTGATTATTCCAGTTGTTTTCTAGGTGCGTAGAATGTATATCATACAATACTATTTATTGTTGTCTGCTATGTTGTATCTCAAGTTTCACGCACTATTATCAAATTTAATTAAATGATATAATAATTTTTTGAAAAGCGAGTGTTGACTAGTAAGTTGTTTTCGATTAAACACTGTTTCTTTTGATATGTAATAATTACTATATCGTTATTTATATATTAGTGAGTAATGTATTGTTACATTAATTCAAATTTAACGTTGTTAGTATTCTCTGGCTTACGTATAAGCCGTTTGATAGGGTTTATCTTAAGTTTATTCTTAGTTCACATGTTTGTCAACAGATGTCTATACCTAAATGATTATCGTTGACTATTTTTATCTTTACGATGTACAATAAAATTGTACATTTATCTAGAACCTAAATAAAGAGGTACGTATGTAACTCGTTTATAACAGAGAAGTATATAACTGTTATAAAGAAAGTTTACTTAACGGCGAAGTACTCAGTATACAACTAAGTCGGACTTGGTCCTGGGCTTAAGTCTTAAAGGGCCTACCCTTTTATTTTCCTTTATTTCCTTATTTTATAGGTATGACTATAAGTCATACCATTAGGTTTTATATCCATGCCAACTGCCATGCAGACTATCCTGATGCAAAGCTAAAAAGTGTTATAGCATTTTTATTACAATACAGTTGACATTATATACATGTTAACCAACAATTATTACAATTATTCTTTGTTTATATTTTAACAATGACAATAAATGAACAAAAATGTTAACTATGTCACTATTTTGACTTACAACAGTGTCTTATGTTTAATACATCTTCATTAATAATGTAGATGTCATAATGTTTGTTGTGGTTTTTGTCTTCAATTGGAGATAAAAAAGTATTTGTTTTGAACAATATTGGTTGTTTTGAAAATTATTAATAAACATACCCTGTAGTTTTATCTTCACGAACTTTGTATTAAAAAAATTAAGTAATTTTCATATTTCAAAAATCTGTTGAACCTTTACTTAGGGTTTTATCAATAATTCTAAAACTTTTCAGAACTTAATTCATTTATTTGTATTTAACTACTCTCATTATGGGGTTATTTTGAAAACCTTGAAAGTTGCTTCATTTATCTAGCTAAGGTATTTCACTGTGAACTAAGTGCTTGTTGATGAAGTCTTAAAAGTTAAATATTGTCACATTTTATGATATAGGCAGACAGAATCACATGTAGGCAGGCTATAGTCAGTGGTCACAACCTGGGATGTTATGGATATGGATATATGAATAATATTTTACTGGTTACAGTTATGGATATGAAATTATTTCGGATTATCCAATTGTTTCAGATAATTTCGGTTACAGTTATTAGATACTTTACGACTTGGAAAAAATATATAATGTACTTACAAAGTTTGACTTTGTGTTTAGGTTTTATGTGGTATTATAATCACAGAATGAACTAATTCAATAATAAAAATTATCTAAAATGAGAACGACGCCGCTAATGTAAGGGCTCGGTCAGCGGTAACGAGTCATAACATGTATATTTAGACTCTGCCTCAATCTGAAGTAATCCAAATTTTTTTATTGGATTTGGTTACAGTAATGGATATATTTTTATTTTGGATAACCGATAGTTACGGTTCCGGAGCTCCATAACATCCCTGGTCACAACACGAGAGAAATCTCCAATTCAGTCTTGAAAGAGAAGTCTTTCTTAGTATTCAGTATTTTCATGTTGGGTTGATGCTTGTTGACACAACCAGATGGATGATATTATGTATCATGTATTGTATATGGTGTTATATATGTAGATATTAACAGTGACATATCACATGAATTGCAGTATCTATATGCCAGCGGTCCACATAACCTACAAGAAGGATCTTAAAATCTAAGGAATCTGAATGTTGGTCTGATTAAATATTAAATTTAAAATGAAAATCTCACCATTAAATTAAAATTAAAAATTAATTACATGCATCTGATGACCTTAAAAACTCTAGCCATGTGTCATATTCTCTAGCTAATTTTATTTGCTTTATATTATAGTATGGTACTGTTACATTAATACTCAAAATATCAGCAAAAACACTGCTTCAAGTCTTAAGATATTTAGTTCAAATTTTACATTTATTTGCTTTTACTCATACATATATGTCAGATTATAAACAAAATTCCCAGTGAGTGTAGATGAAGCTGGAACATAATGCTTCTACTGATAGTGCTCAAGACAGGAACACCAAAATAGTCTTCTGTATTATTCCACCCCTTATTTAAGACTAGCAGCCCATTCTGACTTATGTATATATGACATATGAAATATATAGCCTATGTCTATCTGGAACAATAGATGTCTCAAATAGTAAAAGAATGTTTCAAGAAGGTGCCGTGGTTCCGAACATTACCTTCTGCAGATACAAAACCCATAAAATTTGCACTCTTTACAATGTCAGTACAAACTGGGATAATACCAAAATCCTCAACGCTTGTTAGTTAGAGTACAGCTCGGTATCAAAAAGCGACAGTGCGTACTGAACGTGGCAATTAAATTACTTCCATGCTCTGTAGTAAGATTATACTTGCTTCTGCGACGGTCAGTACGCGTATTTGTAGAAGTCTGTAGACCGGAAACCTTACAGTAAAAACGGAGAGGCACTTACCGTTCCACTCATATTATAGCGCTCTGAAAATATATCTGAAAAAAAAAAAAAAACACAGTACGCACGTGCGTGACAAGAAAAATATCACCATATTGAATCGGCTCAATTGGTCTGTTATGAGGTCAATAGGATAACCTAAGTTCCGTTGAAGGTTGGAAAGTTCGAGACAGCGATATCGGAAGTATCAAATTAATTTAATTTCGTTTGTATACTAGTTGTACTGTGTGGCCGCTGTGCCGAGATGGGAGCTAATTTTTTTTTATCTCGGAGCGTTATATAAAGCATAGCTTCAAAATGACCATGATAATCTGGCTGAACCTTAAAATGAAAACGTTACTTTAGGTTTTGTTCCAGTATTAACACACCTATTCTAGCCCTCCTACACAGTTAAGAAATTACCGTCTTCGTGTACGGTAGCCCTCTTCCACCCTATTACCAAAAAGACAAATTTAGTATTGGTGAGTGCTTCGAGGAACTATTTTCGACTATCGCCAACGTCATCTTTCATTACACTACTCGTCGAAAGTTGAAGTTACGCCTATTCTGGATTCGTGGCGATCCACAACAGTACCATTTTCACGATCGTTCCAATCACGTCCGCGTATACTGTGGAATGAACTTCCTTCTGTGGTTTTCTCGGAGCGCTGTATGGCTCATATAGGTTTTCAAAAAAGGTGTAAAGAGAGCTCTCCTTCAGGACAGATTTTTTTTTAGATAAATTCATAGACACATTGATTGTATTTATTCATAGCAACATGCGTCTTATTTTTAAGTTACCTGCGCAAAGTATAAAATCTTTACAAACGTTTTCGCTACATTTTAGGTCCATAAAAATTTCAATTCTTTACGAGTTTCAGTAATGAAACTCACAAAGAAGAATAATACTGTCTACTCGATGGTAATCAATTTAATTATAATATATTATTGATTATAAATTTTATAAGTTATTTGTAATAACCCGTCACCTAATATATCTTGCTATCTATAGTTCAAAGGTTCTTAGTTTAATATCCCTACACATTCGTGTTACAAAAAAAAAATAGTTTAATCCTTTCACACGTAGTCCATCGTAACCAATCCGGAATTAAGTTCGACGGTCATTTATGGTCGCTCGATGCGCACGTGCATTCGTTACCCGCCATGTTTCATCCTGAGGTGTCAGAAATAAGCCTTTAAGAAATGCTCAAAGGCGCTTATGCTGTGCATTAGTCGGAGAGGGACTCGATTCCCAGAACCGTTCGACATTGAGATGGGTCATTTTGTAACAATAGGGGACTGCCAGGGCTGACACTGTACAATAATGTCTTTAAACTTTAATTATGCGGTCATTTATTTTAGCGAATATTTATACATTTTTATTTGTACTGTAAACATTCAGATGACTTCACTAGGTCCTATAATTCCTCAACTAGTAATTACTTACTCTCAAGGCGTCTGTACGACACTAAACTGACGTTCCCGGCCACGTTGATTAATTGCGATATGGTTAAGGGGTTAGCGGCTAATACATGTCGGAAGAATTACTAAAACGAGTGAATAAAATTTAATAATAATGAAGGCCCATTCAGAACTCCTGCTTTTATATTACTCATTTATATTTAAGGTCATTCATGAAATATTAGTGTATTGTGGAAGTCAAAATTAAATTGTTTGACTATAAAATGTTTTTTAGGTATAAGTTTGTAATTATTACGTTTAATAAATTTACTGTGTAGTTAGATTTTTTAAACGGGCTTCGAACCATAAATACTTCGTTCCAGTTAATAGGACTCACCTCGCTCCATCTAATGACTTCTGTACTAACATTTTGTGACAAATTTTAAATAAAATTATTATATGTATTTGGAACCCTAAAGCGCAGCGGCTGATTTACGAGTGTTTTTTATTTTATTTCGTTCACTCGCGCGGCCGACCGGGCCGACACCTCGCGACAACGGACGGAACGCATGACCTTCGGGCCCGCTCCTCGCATATAACAACAACGCAGCCGTGACTGTCCTGGTATATAATGTACAAAGTATGGCTAATTATCATAATCAAATATAAAATCATAATAAAATTATGAGAACATAATCTAGCTTAGTGTAGAATTATGTGTGACAGTGCATGTTACTCTTCCGACAAAACGTACGAACCGAATATGTATTAAAGGCAGAAAAGCGCTACGACCAAGTCGCGCATTAGCCGAACTATTATTCTCTCCTTTAAAACAGTTTCTACAAACAATATTTCTTTCAGTCGCTCTCCACATCGACACTACATTCGCCTACTATTCCAATGTGTCCAACGTGCCCATTGTAGCATTCAGTGGAGGATGACAAGCGTGAGTTTTATGTAGTATGCACTGAAGAATGACGAATTCCTCATCCGGTTCAAGCGACAATCATTCAAAATAATTCATAATTTGTTGCACTACGCCTACACAGTTTACATACTCGTAATGTGGTGTTAGAATGAGCGCGATGAATGCAGCTCCAGTATAATTTACTTTCGACATATGGGAATAGTTAGTTAAATTGTTGCGTTCTCCAAGTTTGTTATTGTTACAATGATTGAGTAGGATCTAAAATTTTTATCGCTCTCAACTAGGAGAATTTTGATGTCGAATAAAATCAAAGATAAAAATTAATAACGCCAGCTTCGAATATAATTCCTTTATGGGCTTACTTTTGCCATGACAAATCGGAAACTGTCCGTAATGTGGCCTTATAATATGAACGCCATTCCCACTCGGGGCATTATTTTATTTTTATTTTTATCGTACTTTTATCCTGAACCCTCTCCAGATACAAAGCGTTGGAACACAAAAGATCGTCCGGATCAATACCTCGGTTCATGGAGCGTAGATTCTTGAACTCGATTGGTCTTTGTTGTCACTAAAAGGTTGAGTTATGACGCTTTTGGATACGTATCTATATCACTGTTTGTGTTACTATCTAAAAATGATATGTGAAATGCAGATGAATTATGTTTTCGATTACGCTTCTACGACTAACAAAATTATGTAAAGTTTTAGCGTAGACCACTTTTGTATTTTTAATACGGTCGAATTTCTTATTAATTACGTAAACGTTATGTCGTCACCGAGTACAAGAACTTAATAATTAAGATTATTTATTATGTAACTAATACTTCTTGTCATTTTAGATAACTTGGTAGTTACAGAGATATTTGAATTTGAATGCACAGGCGCTTCTCGGCACTTAGGATTACAATAAGATGAAAGTGTTGATTGATTTTCTCTGTTCCATCCAATACAATATCATTATCTATGCAAATATATACGATGATTATTTTAGAATACGACAAAATCACTTGGGGTTCTTTAAGTATCTTAAAATGTTCATGATTAAGATAAAATTTTAATTATTTGTTAAGAATTCGATGAAGCTTCTATCGGTTTTAGAAACGTTACATAAATGAGTATGTGTTGTTCATCAATAAGATGTGGCGTTCTGGTGAGTTGAGACCGCTTCAGTACTTGTGAAGACGTACTTAAAAATTGTCTATAACCTGAAAGGTGTGTCAAGTCTGCTACGCTGCACTCGGGGTGATTATTTTTAAAGTTGTACTTTCGTATGAAAATCTCCATTTTCATGTCATTTCATTTAGATGAGAATCCCGACATTGGACACCTAGAATGGGTTGTGTTGTTTTGTATCCAATCTGGTAAAAAAAAAATTTATTCTGTATGGTTTGATAAGTGAAATTATTCAGCCTCATGTGAGATATTTGAGAGCTCCCTCAATTTTACACACGTCGCGGATTCTTGCGACAATATGATTCGGTCCTCATTTAGTAACGAGTGTGTATACATTCGATCTCCTCTGTTTACAAGTCGTCGACCTGAACAGAAAATACTAAGAACGTATTGTTTTAAGTATAACAGTTTACAAGTTAGGGCGTTACCCCTCTAATATGAGGTATTTGCTGAACAATACCGCCGTGTTTAGTTTACAAACAACAATCACATTCGGTTTGGGTACCATTACGAATTTAGATTTCTCGACAATGTTGAGTCTTGTAGCAATTGGCAAAGGAATTCAGGTTGCGTTGCTATAATTGTATTTCGATTTATGTTGTTGATTTGAAATTATGCAAATTCCATTGTAATTTATGAGCTTGTTATAGGTATGCGAGCTAATTTTGTAGAAACAGCTCAGAGTTTACCAATTAGAGATATTACCAATACTATGAGTAATTTTTTACGTGAAAAGGTTATTGATTGATGAAGCTGGGAAAAATGTCTTCAAAACACGCATATATTTTTATTACAAGTTAACAGTACTCATTTTTGGATGGGTATTAAGGTCCAGGCTCGTGTACTGATTTGCATGGAATCAGCATGGTATTTGTTAGGTTTAAAAGCAGAACAGATCCTGCGATTACTCTAGGTGTTTTGTTTCCTAAGTAGCTATCTTCGGAGCCACGTGATGTGTATTAATGCGTCCTGTGATGATGTATACCACCTGTCATAACGCTGCTCGCCAATCAATACCTTCACATAATTAAGTGTGTTGGCAGCTTGTATGAGAAAACTTAACTTTTTGATAATGATTGAGGAAGATTTAGTAGTAGAATCCTCAAAATATATTTGAAAAGTGGATAATTGTAACAAGAATCGAAAATGAAATAATTTATTTATTCACATACAAAGTATTATCAGATTCAATTAATTAATAACAATTGTTTCCAAGAACAAGCGCTACTAAAATCTCCATATCGACAAAGTAATTTGCTGCTGTGGTCGGTGATGAGATAGGCGACCGCTAGTGGCAAAAATTCTTGGGCTCTTTTATGTTTCCAGGGTACGTTGAGATGTTGTTCCCGGGCTATTTCGCCAGTTGGCAGTCATTAAAGTTTCGTCGTAGTAAAAAAAAACCGATAATTGAGTTGGTTACTAACCTCTCCAACAATCTACACTGGATCAGCTTGACCCAGTACCCTCTAGGCCAATTACGTAATGATATTCATGTCTTGCAGTGGGCCGCTAAAAGGTTAAAGTCACATGTGTTCGCAAGGCAATACATTGATTGTAGATTAGCATCAATTAATACTCGTTTACACTAATACTTAAAATATTGCTCAAAGCAATTAACGTGTAAATAACAGTTGCATAGTTTTATCAGAATGAGAATATTGTGTTAAGGAAATATTTAGATCAGTTGAACTTGTTGTACTAATAATGTCATTGTTGTCGAACGCTTGGCCATATGGCCTAGCAATTCGTGACTCACGAACTTGTGCCCTTAGCTCCAACGAAGTTGTGATCATGACAGTTTGAGGTAGATCCGTGTGCACGGTTAGGTACGTTTTGAATATATTATGTATTTCATCTAGGTTAACAAGTGCCTTTAATTAATCTACTCTGACAAGACACGATATCCATGAATTAAAACCGGGAGGTTTACGTCAACTCGTGGGCGTGCCGTCGAGCTGAAGCTATTTATCCGGAGTGAGATTCTTAATGAAGGGAAATAAGAGAAACTTAAGAGTACTTTATAAATATAAATTCAACAAATACTTGGCACAAGTTTTAAGTTCTAATAATTATATATGTTTTTACTATTAAATAATGTTCAGTGTTTCTGTACATACATGTAGTAAGAATATAAGAAATGTTCTTTTATCGAGATATTAAAAGAGACATTGGTTTTCAATTGCGCATGGAGTGTGCTCATATATGGTGTCAAAAACAACGAGATTTACTCGACGATTCTGCGAGTATCATTACAACTCTCCTCTCATGTTTCCTGCATCCGATACACCTAGCTCTAACTAGGCAGAGATTATCTTATCTTACATCATTATGCGTTGTAAAGCATGTGAGCACATAAACATTGGACGTGGGCTCACATTTTTCGAGTCAGTTTCCATTTTGAAGAGGATGCGTGGATCAAGCGAGATGGTGCGATAATCCTGATATTTATTCATCCGCCCTTGCAGTTAATTAACGTAAGCTATATCCATCCTCTACTAATGCTGACATATTCGGTGGTATTTATTTTAAAGCTCCCCATGCATTCCACTGTAAAGCTTCACTTAACGATGTCTTGCATTTGAAGGGATGAAATCCTCCTATAAAACCAGACAGCGTTTGTGAGTGTTATTTTTCATACGAGTAGTTTAAATCAAAACGTTGCGTTCAAGACGACTTTCTAAGCTTTATTTTCATGGTAGTTCTTTACACTTCTCACTCATTTAACTTATTAAAACCTATGTGTACATATTGGTTACAAATAGTACTCGTACGCGAAACGATTATAAAAAATTATAATGCATTTAATTAATTTTAAGTTTACCTCGATTTATAGTTTTAAGAATCATATATTTTTCTAATGTTACGAATAAGACAAAACCAGGTAATTTGTATGCTGCCCGATTGCTAGAATTTTTATGCCAAGTATTATTTCCTATGCCGTAGGCCCATATTATGTTGTTCTGGGTTCGTATTAAATATAATAATGGCCCAAATATGTATACCTACCATATAAAATATTATTTAAACCTCTTCAACTGTTCTCGCGCCATACTTGTACAAACACATAACCAGATATACATACAGACAAACAATAATCAATAAAATATGTATGTTTTTGTTTCGTTATTGATCAAAGCGTACTCACATAAAAACGTAAAAAACCTTTACCATTGACATTTTTAGCATAACTTTATGAAAATAATTTTAAAGTTGTTATTCATGATTTTAATTGGGCTAGAACAGAAAATTAATAGTTTGTTGCATAGCGCGTGTGCGCATTGAGTTTGTTGACAGTCTTTTTTGCGTTGGAGATGTGAACGGGAGGCACTATTGCCCGCAATTTGTTCGTACGTGCGAAGAAGGATTGCCTTTCATAATTGCGGTTCGCGAGCACTCTGTCGGCAGTTGTATATTGCGGTATAATTTCCTATATTGAATACGTTTCTCGGAATCGTTCGATGTCCTATGTAGCATCAGATATGGTTGAAGCGTATTTCCGTGGGAATTTACCGTGACCGGAGGAATTTCGTTCGGTTCCCATTTGTGTGTATGGAAGCTTTCTGTTAGATCTCGATAATTCGATCTCCTGTTAGGGTAGTCGGGGTTGAGCCGGTGTAGCGTGTTCGGCGTATAAGGTACTGAAGTAGTCGCCGACGAAGCGGATTGACATTGAATCGCAAGGAACGCTTGCGAGGCAAGCCCGAGGCGTGCTCGGGCTCTGTTAACTCGATGGGGTACACGTCGTTTTTTGTCGGGCAGGCGTTGCAAACGAAATTATGCCTCGTTCGGCGCCGCGCGGCCGCACCTACTCCTCTTTTTTCCTCGTCCGCGTCGAATTTTATTATTTTTCTTTAACACCTGCCCCCAGTAATCTGTATTCGACGATCTCCCGAACGCTTAACTCTTTTTGGACTTATTTCGGTGTCGGTCCGACCAATTTATAGGATCGGAGTTTTGTTCACCGAAAAGTGTCGTTTAATTTACCCTCTACTCCGTTGACAATCGATTATGATCGGCCGTGGTTAAATTTCTGTTATATTATTCCCTCGTTACGGTTCGTCTTCGTATTTCCTGTCGGAGAGCTTTTAATTTCTCGGTTTTTAAGTCGAATTGGAGTTTGCAGCTTTTAAAGTTTGAGTTTCAAACTGTTCCGCTGCTGAATGAATGTATAATACGATCGGTTTCGTTCAAATTATAATAGAGAGAGATGTTTTGCACAAGTATGAGATATCGGCGGTGTCAACGGTCATCGGCCCGCGATGACCGTTATCGATTAGCTCGTAATTGTAAGTGCCATTCTATATTGTGGTCGGGCCCGCTAGCGCCACAACCCACGGGCGGCGCCGGCGCCGGCTCCGGCGGTGACCTCTCAACTGGATTTGCTATCCCGGTGAAAATATAGATACTCTTGTGCAAGTTTTATTTCAATATGTGAAGAGATATAATCCTTATGGGACAGGGTACGGCTCTATTTGTACCTTGTCTAGGTCACTATGGGAAACGCTACCTGCGCATGCCTTAAATTTATTTTATGCAAAACGTAAACTTCTATTTTTTGATATATATCGTCGAAAGAATAAAGAAGAAAATAAAAGACTTATCATCGATATCCAATTTTCAGCATCAGTACTCGCCGGTTCTTAGTTTTTGATCTAATTTAGACACGGAACGCTGAAAAAGAAATTTTCATTCGTAACAAAGCCTGGCCTTGAAGTATAAATCATATTTATAACTTAAAATGCCATGCTACCATTACAATAGTATAGCTATAAGTATCAATTGTATTTAGCAGTACAGATTGGGATATTTTCGCGTTTTTATGAATCATTTAACTACTGTTGGCATTGTTGTCTACGAGTGATGTCAGGGGCCTTCCGTTATCGTACGCGGGCTAATTGTATTCAGAGATATTGATGCAACGGTTCCGGATTAGCAGGTAAGTGGAATGCATGGGCGTCGTGAGGACCCTTGCACCGCGGTAACTGTGCCACTAATCCATTCCTAGAGTTTAATATTATCGGTTGAGTGCATGTTCTGTAGTGATGGTAGTGTGCGTGTGTGTGTGTGCCACCATTTAAAGCTATATACATATACGCGTTGTAGATTTTATTTTGTATCGACAAGCAAATAACGAGCAGACGCCGATGTGTTGGCGGTTAATAAGAAAGAGGACAACTCGCTGTTTAAATAGGTTTTCACGGTTAATTGTAGGAGAGTGGTAGCTAGCCAGGCAGGTAAAGAAAATTGCCACCGCGTGTTAGAACTGAAGGTGTTAAATTGAAACAATTAAAATATCGTATTTGTTTGAGGTCATGTTCGCATCATACAGCATGGTAATAAATATTATTGGATGGCGGCATCACACTGTTCTACAGTTTTTCTACACAATCGAAAAATCTTTTTTTCCATTTCAAACGTTGCCAAACGAGCAGACGGGTCAATCGATGGTGACCGGTCTGGTCTGGTCTATATACTAAAGTGCGAACCGCTCTTTATGGAAGCAAGAGGCCCAACACATTCTCACAACATAAATAACTCAAATAAGACTGATACTTTCATAGAAGCGTTTGTAACCTTACGACTTGGACCAATCGTCTTATAATTAAACGATATTTTAATAAACTCAAGGGTGTTTTACCAGTTGTCATGAGAATTTAATGAGCTCGCTCTTTACTTGGTGGGATATGTCGTATTATATTAATTCCTTTTGATATATTTACGAGTAGATATAATTTATCAGCTTTTGTAAGATTACATGTGCATGACTTGAGAATTTCTGACAATCGAGTTAGCTGTGAATAACGAACGATCATCTAAATGTACGAATCGTCAACATGAGCCACCATGTGGCTCGGGTTTAATCTCAATTGAGAGGTGTTATAGCCATCATGCTGGCCAAGTGCGGATTGGTAGACTTCATGCATCTTTGAGACCTCTGTTAGCAACTGTCGGATATTCAAATTTCCTGATGATGCTTTCGTTCACCGAAGCGAGTGATAATTAATTTGTAATATGCACATAAAAAAAAATTGAGGTGCGTGCGGGATTCAAAGGCGAGCCGGAAAGGCCTACGTTCGAACCACTAAGCTATCACTGTGTATAATTGTCCCGAGGTTTAACTAATTGGGAAAAACCTTCATCGAACGAGGCTAAAACAATTGTATTTAATTGCAAAAATTCTATCTATCGTATTTGAACTTCAATCGTAACCTATATGACGGTTTCAAATTGGTTTTATGATGTGAGTAATTAGAAGCAACAACTAATTACACTCGAGAGCAATAAACTTGAATCGTTTCATCGCGGGTTGCTCAATCCTATTTTTTACAATTTCTACGGAATTATGGCATATCTTTTGAAAGGTAAGTTTGTTAGCTTTAAAATTCAGAAATATTGCAATAGTTCGAAGTTGTGGACTAAATGAATTGAAAGTAATAGGAAAAGACAAAAAAAATATTTACAATGTTTACGTTATTTCCCCTCAATATTTTGTGTGTTGCGCCATATTGACTGTTTGTAAATGGATTTCATTGACCAAATGTGTTTCCTAATATAATCTTGTGGGATTTCCTACGACTCTTCAACTAAAGCAATTTTCAGATATGTTCAATCAGGTTCAAGGCAGGGCTGAGGGCTGGCGGGTCTAGTATGAGAATCCCGACTTCCACGTACTGTTTCATCTCTAAAGCGGTGTAGTAGCGGGAATTATCGTGTATATTAACAGGAAATTACAATAAACCTCAATAAACCCGGCGTAGGTGAGCCTGGCCGTGGCCTAGCAAAATGTCGTTGATGTATCTTTCTGCAGTTGGTCCTTCTCCGACCTCCACCTGGTCAGAATATCAGCTCCGTGTTTAATTCAATAGAAATCCCTACCCATGTCATACAGGACCCCTCCCCGAATACCACTGTTTCTGCAAAACAGTATTATGCGAATCGACGGTCAATACCACGTAAGCACATTTTGGTTTTGTCCCAGAATAGGACTCATCTAAATTTTTCCATATCCCAATGTAAGTAGTGTAAGTGGGCTGGAGACAATTAGGGTCTCGAGGTCGGCGTTTTTAGGGTCATGCTTGCTTCTTTGAGTGATCACTGTCCATTTTCTGACAGCTTGGTGACTGCTGACTTAGGGTGTAGACTAATATCGGAAAAGGTTCATAGGTAACAAATTACCTTTCAAATGATATATCACAATCTACAGTGTATTGCATACAAATTGAAAAAATAGTCTTGACCAACGCGCGATTAAGTAATTCTCGTTTATTGCTCTCGAGTGTATATTATATAATTCCTTATATATCAACGTCACAGAATCTGAATCAATTGCAGCACATTTAAAAAAAATATTTGGCCATAGAATCTCCCTCAACTTTTTATTTCAGTGTATTCATAAATAGTTTTAAAATGTAAACTTTACATGTCCGTATTTGTCTATAGCCATAATAATTAGCCAAATGTCACACTAAATATTTTACTTGCGGCATAATTATACGTTGTTTATATTTATTACTCCGATTATTTAAAGGTGATTTACGAGATGTTCACACCCGAGGGTCGATACGATTCGTTGCTAAGAGATTTAAATAAGAGTAGTTACACTGGAATATTACTGATATTTTTTTAACAATGAAGGTTACATGTTTGCAACATTTATGTTGACGATAAACTTTATTTATTTTTACCCGTTGCGAGTGTTTACTTTCTCCAAAATAGATTACTGCTAAGACCGTCATAAGATTTCGCGTATTACATCAGCTACATCAGTTACTTCGAATGCAGATTATTACACGGGTATATTTATTATTTGATGTTTTCATGATCGATCACACTGAT
This sequence comes from Agathymus mariae mariae, assembly GCA_018251895.1. NCBI lineage: Eukaryota > Metazoa > Arthropoda > Insecta > Lepidoptera > Hesperiidae > Agathymus > Agathymus mariae. The sequence continues at coordinate 16,728 of DWPT01000694.1, forward strand.
CCAGGCTTAAGTGGCGTAGATATTATAATCTAGTTATCCGCTGTGGCTTGTGGTGTCAGAATGTGATTGATTGAAACAAAAGCCAGCGCCGTCGTCTGCTCGATGTTAAGCCAAGCAAGTTGTTGGATAGCTAGTAGCTTCATCATACCGCAAAAGACTCGTGATTACGTACATATATATTCTATTAACTTGCAGTATAAGGGGTGAGGTTCATTGTACGACACTGCCACCTAACAACATACGTGCAAATAATAATTGGTACTTACTACTATCTTTAAGAAACTTTTGTGCAAAACTTTGTTTGCAGTTCGTGTGTATTTACTATTTGCTTTAGGAGTATATACATTAATATACTTTATTAACGATACTGTAATATTATTAAACTATAAAATAACCTTTGAGAACAGGAACCTGTTGGTTCGCTGCAATTTTGTGTTTCTGAAATCTGCACCTCTTTTCATAAAAACAAAGCCAAGCTTAACAACGGTTCAAATTTTAATTGTCTACTTGATATATAGTAAAACGTGGAAACTCCAACGTGTTTTGTTAGTTTATTTATGAATTTGTCGAAGCTCGCACGCACGGCCCGAAACAAAATAAAGCAAAAGTGATCCATCGGCTGCAGTGTTTCAATAAAAGGCGCGCTACTGGTAAATTATTAAAATATGGACAAGAAACATCGGCGTCGTGAAATAGTTTGTCTCCATGCCACTATACTGTTTTGAATACTGGAACAACATAAAGTGCTAGACGTTAGAGATGGTATAATATTCTTCAAGACTCCATTCTAACCTTACTAGTAGTGTAATATGTTATATAACAATATGATAAATAATTGAAACCAAAAAGCCCTAGTTTTCCTAAGCATTACTCATATGATAATCATAATGTTATAAAAACGTAACATATAATAAAGAATCATGCGTGTATTTACAATTATAATGATGTTTCTTATAAATTATCAGCAACTTTATAACGGAATCAATTTGTATTACCTAGACATCATGACATGACACTCGGGTGATTGCGGAGGAGTCCTTTTATCCCATGAGGCTGAAGGCTTAGTTTTAAAAACTTTAGTTGAAAATATTTTGATTTTAGTCACATGACTAAAGACTTAAAGACTGAGTTGTGAGACGCTAATAATATGTCGACTTTTTTCAAACTGTCCGACTGTTTTTTTCATTATCAAACAAAAGTCGATAAGGACTCAGAAATATTTTTGAATCCAAATTTTTTTTTTAGTTCATATCATCTGATGCCCTGTTAGTCCTCTTGTAGAATAGATTCAAATGACGGCTTCTGCCTATATCATATCATAAAATATATCGCTATCTACCTGTGTATTCAAGAAGCGAACGGTCCGCGATCGGTATTCCGGGCCCATAACGAATTATAAAATGAAATCTCTCCTAAAAAAACGCGACTCCTGGCGCCTGTGTTTGGCGACCGAACGCGCAGCAATTTAAGCCGTATCACAACCAAGTAAAGTTCACTTTAGACACTCGAGGGTAGGTGTGCATATAAATCAAACCGGACCGTGGCCTAAGAACGTGTGTTTTTACACAAATGTACATCATCAACAAAACGCTTAAATATGGTGCTCTGAGAAATATGGGATGACGTTAAGGTCAGGTGTGTCATTATACAGTTTTGTTGTGCTGTGATTTGTTTGGGTTAGCCGCTGATTACAAATCAACAGGTATAGTTTGTTCCGTCGTCGATTGCAATATAAAATATCAGTTCAAAAATTGTGCAAGTTTGCAATATTTGATGTTGGATAATTCTTGTTAGTCTTTGTGTCGGATGTATAAGAACAATAACAGATTCATTATTGAAAAGCCTTCATCATTTTGAATACAAACCCTAAACAGATGTGATTATTTTTCATTGGAGATCCGTAATTTGTTTTTTATCAGTGTATCATTAATCAAGTTATTATTATAAAGGAATAGATCAATACACTACACACTACTCTACACTACACGTTTAGTATGTCGTTTCATTGTTTTTAGGTTATTGGGTTCATGATAGCTACTTTGAAAGCAAAATTTGTTCAACTCTTCGAATTATTCTTATATTTACTTAATAGCTCCGTACTTTTCGACGGTCCGAGTCCAAGCGAGTCGCCGTGCGTCTATAGTCGTATTTATACAGAAATGTTGTCTTGTTGTTGTTGTTGTTGTGAACAGACACTTGTCTTTTTGCATTTCATTGCAATAAATATTTAGAATAGTCCATAAATTAAGGGTCCATCTTCAATTTACTTATTCACGTCTGACTTAAATACTACTGAAATAAAACGAATACGAATAACTTTATTGATGTAACACTGGCGAATGTAACATTTTAATTTCACAATCGTAGAAGGAGAAATATTAATTTAATCGATATAATTGGCCATACCATCCTGCAAGTTGTACATCGGCGCCCGCAACCTGAGGCGGTATATTCAAAGCTACCTTTTTATAAGACTCAATACCTAATAGTATTTTTAATTCAAGCCATCTATTTAGTTAAACTCCAGTAATTGCAATTGATGAACAGTTGGAATTATGTATTATTTCTCCGGAAATATAACTATTTTGTAATATGAAATCTTCGTTTGCGATGTCTCGTTATAATGTTTATGGTAATTCAGCACTGTTTGAACAAAATATTAAGATGCATTAAATAAGTGTACTTAATTTATGTTTAGACAAATATCACATTGATTGCTTCTAAGCACGCTTCTCTTATTCGTGTATGGTTACAATTTGTGTCATAAAATTCCGGTAATTTATTCGAATGTTCCAAGTATTTTTATAATACCGGCAGGGGACTGTTTCTAAATAAGTGGATGACAAGTAATTGTAAGCACTTTTCGATTGCTATGGTGCGCCATTATCTTTACCATATGCAGCGTCAAATTATTACCGGTAACATACCGCCGGCTTAATACCGGTGTATACCTTACACGGCATGCACCGTTTTGACTAAAAAGGCAAGGGTTTTGTTTTGTACCTCGTCTCATCTGTATCTCTCAGTGTGCCCAACGATGCATCGAGAATCCTGTATCGTTTATAATGATTTTACTGATTGCTTGCTACCACTTAATGTAATTTATGTTAACTTTTTTCAAAAAAGACGTATCAAAGGATCTTTTAGTATTGGAAAGCTCGAGTTTGTAAATCTATCGTTCCGTTTCCCATGTTTTGTATTTGCCATTTTATATCGTACATGCTGGACACGTAGGTAATGCGGTGCCGAGAAAAAACTATTGATAAGGTGTCAAGTTGAGAAAAGCTATCTCAAGTGGCTTCGTCTTTGGATAAAATAAAGGAGCTACATATGGTAATGTCTTGAGATTACTTCTAAACTCTCCTAACAGCACTTTGCTATTGAGTACTCACAAATAGTGTTTACCTATAACTAACTGTATAATGAAGAAAACGACGCATGCTTCGTCCGTGTAGTTAAATTAACGTGACACAGTCATTACAGACACGACATTGTCGTGGTGTTTTATTAATATTACAATCGCTATTTATTCACTATTACAGTTTAGCGGATTGTCCACTATTTTAAAGGTTCATTAAGAATCTGGTGCGCTGCACTTTTTGCAACCGTTCTCTTCATCGTTACTTTAACACTGTCCAGTATAATAACGGCATAGTTGCGGTGTTCCACAAATGCAGTAATGTATAATATTATTTTAAATAGATGACTGTTATATCATATGAATGCTATTTTAATCATTTTCTTTGTTTGGTGCTTTATGTTTGCGTGGCGCGATGCCGTTGTTGGTCAAGTTTATATTTTTTACTAGGCATTGAACATTGTTAAAGTTTATAACTAGCTACCATCTTTATGTTCACATGGCATTAAATCACCACAGCATTTAGCGACTTTTGAACACGTGGACCTCTGTAAGACCTTCTCATACCCAATGCCACATTTGTGAGGGTATTGTTATCATCACCGCCCTTCAAAACCGACACACAGGGCTGAAAGTTGTTTCATAGCAGCATTGTTGTCTAATCAAACCAATCTTATGTCACTCACAAGAACGGTAATGTTTATATCTCCTAACAAAGGAATAATAGATATTTAACACATTGAGTAGCAGGCCAATTAGCTGTCGTCCGGTACGCAACCGGCTGACGTCATTTCACAACGTGTGCGATATTTGATGGGTGTGAGCTGAGAGAACGCGCGCGTTTAATGTTCTGTTGGCGTTCATTCTCGTCCCTTTAGTTATGAGAGCTGACTCGCAGCGTGTGGCGTGTGGCGTGAGCAGAGCTCACTCACAGCGTGTGGTGTGTGGCGTGAGCAGAAGATCAATGCTATATGTTTAGAGCGACTACTACTAGTGGTTGTGGTGATTGTGTCAGATGTACAACATGGTATTAACATCAAATGATTATGCTTACAGAACAGATGATTTTAGATTTTATTCCATATCGGAGCAGATTGACGTAAACATTGTTAAGTAACTGTTGTTTTCACGTTACGTAGGTAAAAATATTATTTATACTGCGCTATAAAACTGCTGATTTTATTTAGCGCATTATCATTTTTTGTCGAATCTACTGCTGGTAGGTTTAGATAAGTACTTTGCTAATATCCAGAGATCAAAATTTATATAAATAAACGCTAATATACTCACACCCTCGCTGTAGGATACCCTGTGTTGTGGATGGCATAGACATACACAAATATGACATCACAAACACCCATGACCCGAAAAATAACATTTATCGGTCACATAAATGTATGCCTCGGCCCGAAATCGAACCCGGGATCCCTCGCTCGTCAGGCAGGGTGACTGCCAACTGAGCTATGGGGTCATCAAATACATATAGTATATGTTACATATATTCATTATTTGCTGAAAATATATTGCTCAAAATTTTAAGACCAGTGAATTAGATGTTTGTGTTACACGTTACAGACAACGTTACGCTGCAGTACGTACCTACATCATTTTATTAGGCTTTAATAAGTCCGAGTGTGAAGGATTTTTTATCTGACGTATATCTGCGAATATTGACATTTTGCATAAATTGGCGCGTTCTGTTTCATATTCATCTGACAGGACGTGTGGGCGGCGTGCGTGGATCCGTGCCCTCGAGCCGACCGTGTCGACATAGAGCGATGTTTTTATAATGTTTTAGACGCCTTGCGATTTAGCTAGGTGGATGTTGTTGTATATTGTGTAATAATTTTACTGCCTTTCATTGAGTTTGAGGATCGATGTTGTATAACTCGTATGTTGGTGAACGTCCTTTTTTCAATCAGCGTATTCTGTATCAATAGTTGGTCCGTTGTTAGGAATAGGTCATTCTTAATAGTTGTTACTTCGTTCTGCTCGAGCCCTGAGCTTGATCAGACTGATATATGAGTCACTTAGAATCAATGTCGGCAATCTCACTTTTTGACATTTTTGGTAAATAAACAAAAACGGTTTTTGGA
>DWPT01000695.1:0-22171 GCA_018251895.1 Agathymus mariae mariae
TCTTTAAAAACAATAGAATATGCAGGTGTGCAGATTACTTTTTATCACCAATATTTTAAGAATATTTACTAATAACAGAAATCTTTTATTAGTGGTCTCAAACTTTTGACCGGTAGTGTATAACTTAACTACTTACCGGATTTAAGTTTTCTGACGCCATTTTGTCCTAATAACTTTGGAGACAAGTTTGAAACTGTATCCAAAAGAATTTCTATGTATATTTCTTCGCTTTGAAGAATCCCATTTACATTCTCTGAAAAGTAACTTTAACCTTGAAATGGGAGTTGAATTTAGATGTTTAGGTGGGTCTGGTTGTTGAGCAGTTATTTGATTTAAAGGAAATAGCACCGCTAACACTTTGTCAATACATTTATGGAAAAATTATAATAATAAAATAAATATTTCGACTGCCATAATCAGTTTGATCAGATAGGTTTGCATCATTTCCGATTAATCATATCACCATTTGGTACCAATGACAGTCCCTAACTTACCTTCACAATTAAATACATTATCCAACACGCATCCGTTGCTCAATAGGGAAGTATAAGGTATTTCTGAGTCAGAATTCTGAGGATTCAATATATCGGTTAACTTTTTGTGGCCGTTTTTCCCTTCTATAAGACTTTGCGCTTGTTTCATCTTCGCTTTCTTGGTATCAACGAAAGCTTCGTGACGCTCAGCCTGACTAAATTGTCTAGACGCCGATGAGGTCGGCGGTGTTATGTGTTTTGTCAGTGTGCTAAAATAGTAAATAATTTTAATAGGTAGGTAGTAGGTGCAGGTAGATACCTACATTGTTAGAAGAATTCTTATATTGAGTCCATTGTCGTTCTCATTACACGATTGTATTGTTTGTCGTGATAAAAAACTTTTTAACACTTCCAAATATGTTTTTTGCAAAACTGGTTATAAGATATCGATTAATTGTCTTATATAAACGATATTTCTTCTTTCCATTCTACTTTCATTTCCATTCTACTTTCAATTTTTTATAGTCAAAGTCTTATTCTACGCTGAACTTCAGGTAGATATTTATAATTAACATTTGAACGTACACTTACTGATATATTTCTAAACTTTCAGCAGTGGTCGTGGAATCGTTGTCGGAGACGTCATCCGGCTTGTACATCCTAACCAGGCAGTTGATTAGACGTTGACAATTAATTTCTGACCGGCTTTTGGATAGGATCTTGAAATAACACAGACAACAATTAAAGTAAGAATGGAATTGCAACTGAATGAGTCTAAGAGTATTGCTATATTAATTTATACTACCAGTAGAAGTAATAGAAATTGCAATTCAAGATAAACTATAGAAAATATTTATATAAATTAACATATTATTTATTAAGTACTTACATGATTTGAACTTATCTTCTAATTCGCGGAGTATATGTTTCGAAAACAACCATATCTATACATATTTTTATTTTTATCGAATTTTAAACATTGGATATATTTAATCACGAAATTTTAACTTAGTCACTTAATGTCTATATAAAAGAATTATAAATATTTAGTTGATTGTTATAAATTCCTACCTGTACAATTTTAGTAAGAGTCAGTGCCTTAGTTTCACTAATTGTAGTCGGATACGTGTTACTGCAGATGTCAAATTTTGCTGTGAACTTCTTGTAACTCAAACCGATTAAGTTATTATAAATACTAACTAAGCTGGAAATAAAATTACCAAGTTAACTAGAGTTTTCGACAATTTCAAATTCAAGTGCAATAAAAATCATGCTCACCTCAAGCAAGTTTCGAGCATTTTCCGTGAGTCCTCTCTATGAAGGCAGGTCGACAGTATCGTGACTATCAAACTATTTATAGATTGTAACATTATGAACCTTCTACTGCAGAGGATATCAAATATATGATCATGTTTGCTTATCAACAAACTGTTGTCTTTTTTCAATCTCGCTAACTTAGGATTCAATTTGTAAAAAGATTTAACTAATTTCGATAAATATTCTATAATTTCATCTAATACCTGAGGAAAAAGTAAAATTACTATTAAATATAAAAAGAAAAATGTGTGGCACATCAAACATCAGCAAAAACTTTGTAATTAATTAAAAACTCAACTTTTTTGAAAAAAATATTATTTTTCATAACAAGCAAAGCATACCTACTTAATTGATGGCCTCGCACTGTGCGAGCGTAATATTTGTCATAAAACTAACACTTTGTGTAACAGGGCAACTCCAAGAGTCCCAAGTTAGGCAAAGTGTAGACGTTGGCCAACCTGCGCGCATTGACCAATCACGCGTGTTAAATATCCCCGCGTCGCCCGGCTCTGGCGCTGTGCCGGGGACATCCCTCGCACGCGCCATTAGACAATCTCGAGTGGACGACAATGCGCCGCGACGTGTCTCCGTACGCGTTAGAAAGTCTCCGGCCATTTTGGACTTATAATTCTGACGGTGCTTTTAGTAACAGTGTGTGATTTTTATAAGAATAAACAGTAAATCGTGAACTCGGTGTATTAATTTGACGTGAAGAGGCCGAAACCCAGGCCAGCCGGCCACATTTGTAATAAATGCATGCTCATGTAGTTTTTATATTTTATTTCATTTATTATATATTATTTTTATAAAGGAAAAAATTACATGGCAGTGCAAAAGTATCCGAATGTTGATAGGTTCATAGCCAACGTTGTAAGTGACAATTCCGTCAGTTCATGAAATATACTTACATCAGTTTTTCGCTCATTTTAATAAGCTTCACCACATTATTTAGTAGGTAAGTCTGATTGGTGCGAATGTGGTTTACAGCTGTTAAACTCAAATGACATAAACAATAATAAAGTTAATAATAGGCACCTGTCTGTTCACCAACTCCATAATATAATTACGATTTGATAGAGACGGAGCGTTAGATTTCCCTGGACACCCTTTCCATTTATTATCAGCCTCAGTCAAAACTTTTGTTATGGCATAACAAACAACTTCCATTTCCCTGCAATGTTTAAACAATTCTCCTTCGTCTGAAGTCTCTTCGCTGATCCATCTTTTGCTTGTAACTTTTGTTGCGGTCATCGCGCAAGTAAACTTTGCATTGAAGAAAGAAATTGACGAAAAACAAACTAAAAACCTCTTTATCCCGCCCGATGTGCTAACTGTGTGGAATCATCGTGCTGACTAAATACTGCATGGTATCGTATATACATGATCGATGTGTAGCGACATCGGTACCAGGCGGTAAGGTAACTGAGGCGAATTCGCGTCTAAACGCTTGTAGGACAACTTGCGATTCGCTATCGTAAAAGTTTTTATAGCTGTTAAACCTTGACCTTCAGCTTATTATTAAAGAAATTGCTTATAATGATGGAAATTTATCCTGTTTCAGAAACTTCATCGGCGCTATATATTTATATTACCATCTCACGCTACAGACTTTTTACACACAAGCCATTAATACATTGTCTTGGGTTAAGGAAAATTGTAATATGTCATTTCATATTTAGTATTGTAATTGAAATGAAACAGAGTAGATATTCAAGGTTAGTGGTGTATTAAGTACTTATTTACTATTTTAATGAACAGCTACTGACGATTTTTATATTTTACATACAAGGTTGTGGTAGGTATGTGATTCCGGCATGTTAATTTAGAGTTTACTTTTAAGATAATAACAATTCCACTTCCTACTACATAAATATCGTAGGATTAAATTGGGTATAAAACCCAGGGACTCCCAAAAGAAGGAACTGAGTTACTTTTAATAGGCAATTATACGAATAATCACAATAAATAGTACTATAAAAATAATCATCGCGGAAAAAGCTATTAATTAATGTGTGAGGTTACAGAATTACCGCACAGATGGCTCTTACATTACATTGACCACGTACCGACTGATATTTGACATAGAACCACAAGGGCCAAGGCTGGCTCAAGGCTAATAGCGCAAAGCTATATAATTAGGCGTTCCATTTCAATTAATAAAGCGTGCGAAACCTTGCTTTGTCGTTTAACTAATACTCAGGTGATTATTATTCACAAATTATCCACTTGTAAAGTCAGGCCAATTAACGTAGATAATAATTATTACAATTAGGCCGTTAAATTAAAGTATACATTTAATGTAGCTAGTAAAGATATTTGTAATTGATGACGAAAAGATTTCCTTTACTACAACTACCACTAATTGTAGCCAGTTTCAACTCATTATCATACCATAATATGATCATGTTAATTAATATTTAATATATAATTTAAAATATAGTGATTTTGTAAAAATTAATGAAAAAGGACTTACAAATTCACCTTTATTATAACGCCCATCCCGTCCTATGATTATAGAAAATGTATATTCCTTACATATAAAACTTACGTAAAATATAAAAAAAAACACTTCGGTGAACTAAAACATCGCGAGGAAACATGCATATCTGAAAGTTCTTCATAGTGTTCTCCAAGTTGTGTGAAGACTGCCAATCCGCACTTGGCCAGAGTGGCCGGTAACGGCCGTAACAGTTACGGATGGTGATTGGAGTAAATTAATATCCCGACAGGTTACTTCCGCATCCAGCGGTTAGAAACACTACCGAGGTATACATTGGACTGTGTCAAATTTTCATATAAATAAATGTAACCATTAAGTATGACGATTTTTAATCAAATAAAAGAGCTTATCATACTGTACATATTTTATTTCACCAAACAATAAAATAATAAATAACCGTACCATAATAAACAAAATATTTTGCTTATCGTTCAATCATAATTGCGAAGCGACATTTAGGAAGAGCATATCACAGTAAACAATTCATTGATATTTTATAACGGCCATTAGTTCTATGTCTATATAACCTACATGGGCACGTAATTATCCACATATAACTGATCCATCGATAATTTCAACAAAAATAAGCCTTGAAATTTGAAGCTTCACACGGCAGTTCACGGCACTCGCATTAGATACGTACGCCCTGTGTAAGTATCCTAAAAATCAACTCCAAATCATCAATGGGTCAAATTGGATGTAAAGTTTATTTCCAAGTACAACTGCCTATGAGTATGAAATATTTATATTCAGTGAGTTAATAACATATTAGGTGTGATATTTCTATAATATATATTTTCGAATGTAGGAAAAAAGTACCGACGAACCATTGACATCACCAGCCGAAGCATCGGAAGCCACTACAAGTAAATTAGTTTATTTTATATCGATTGTCATGAATCAATCAATCAAAAAGGATTTAGCGGAACATTTTTCAAGTATAAATACCTGAAACTCGGTGGGAATACAGTATGCACTGTTCAAAATAAACAATAATAATGATAGCCATAATAAACTACAAGTTATTTTCGATTGAAGAAGTCCATTCCCAAACTGATCATGTTGAAATTACGAAGAACGCATTTTAAAATGACTCGGTGACATTTTTTAGCTAAAATACATTCAAGTGGATGGAAATATTTGCTCATAATCGTATTTAATGCAAGAAAAGTTTTAACAATCTAAATAATTTGCATACAACAGAAATTATAAGGACAACAGGCTAACTTAACACGATAAGGATGAACTAGACACTGTATATATATTTATTTCATCAATGAATGTTTGCAAACTTAAACTTGAGATTGGTTCCCTGCCATTAATTAGCTAATTTCAAAAGGTGTACACAAACGTAATCGATAGTCAGGTATTTAGCGCGTAAAAATACTTCGATTCCTTGGAGTTCACCGTTGGTTCCAAGTGTACATACTTGTTTATATTATTTTCAATCAATACTAAGATGAATTGAATTGCCGGGAACCGCTGGATGCGGGAGGCAAGCACCCGTTCTAAGTGGGAGGCAGCGGGCGTGTTCCGGCTGATTATGATGATGATGATAAATACTAAGATATACTTTGTGTTTGTTATTTTACTTTATCATAAAAAGATATTTAAGTTTAAAAACATAATTTTCAGATCTACATGACCCGATCATAATTATACTATAATATTTTGAAATGTTATCCATTGTATCGATTTGATTCTGATACTAATGATATCGATTTAATATTTCCATTTCATTACATCGCTGTCACTAGTTAGATTCAAAATGTATATCACGTTTAAATAACTCATTTAAATAAAAATAAAAATCCTACAATCGACGATAATTAATTTAATGGCCGTTATAATTAAAGCGTTAGGGTACCTGTACAATTTCAAAAATCTTTACACGTATTAACATTTACAATAATGATATTGGTACAAACCATTAAAAGGTGAGGTTTATTTTTAACATTAACTCTGAAGCCTAATGGGTTAGATTTCATGAATACAACTCATGGGCTATACAATGGCTTCGTTATAATAATGAAAGGAAGGTAACCTTTCTGTTAAACAACACGACTGACATTTTGCAGACACAAGTATAGTAAGTACACCGGTGTTTGCAAAACTCACAATTTATATATATTGTAACTTACAACCAAAACAATAGCAGCTCAATCGACAGATTTATATACGAAGTATCATTTAAAGCAATTACATTAAATTTGTACTTTGCAACAATTATTCGCCAGCACGATGTACGATGGTGTACGTAGCTGAGCTGAGTTTATTGGTCTGTATTAGTTTTAATTGTGAAAATAAACTCCATCATACATCGTGTTCGTGCATTGCTGCAAAATATATTTACAAATTGTTTAAGTTAATAATAATGTATTTCTGCCAAGTAACGCCTCGCAAGGACCATTAATATTATCGTGTCTCCGCTACTTGCAATACGAAGAGATGACGATATATAAATAGTATTGTAACTTAATTATAAATCGCACGAAATAATAACGGGCCACAAACATTATAAAAATATTACATAAATTCTTCTAAGCAGAGGTATAAAGTTGTTACAATTCTGGACGTACAATGTAAATCCAATTACGTGCCCGTCGCAGATGTAATTTTTCTACAACGTAAACAAGATTAATGTTGCTATTATAATATTATGTTTTCCATTATTGTAAAGAATTAAGTGGAAATTCGATATAGATCGATCACAATTTTTTATTCACCATAGACAATTTGAGGCATTTTTATAGGTTCTCAACTTTTTTAAATAAGAAATTCATAGCGGCGCAACGAAATTTTTACTGCATCACCATGAATGTATATGAATGTATGAATGTTTGTCAACATTGCAAGGTTATTATTATTATTCAACGACGTGAATAAATGTAAAAACATTTTATTACTGTTAATATAACAAGGTAAAGGTAAGTGATTAATAAATAATACTATTTTATTAACAATATAACATTTTCGTATAAACACTGATTACAGGTACACCGATAGAGATATCTGCAATTTTTTTCTCATGACGTCATCAAATGTCTATTAACACATCTATTTAGCGTATCTTGAATACGTCTTCAAAAGCAAATGTCTATGTACAATGTTTAAGAGGTAATAAGCGATTAAGTTTGATAGCAGGTTCCAAACAAATCTGTTTCGATTGCCACAAGATGGTTAGCGATTACCGCCGCCCATTGACGTCACAATTGACGCGTTCACGGTCAAGAAGGAAGCGGCAATGCCAAATTGTTTACAACTGTACCTCAAAAAAGCGCTTTTAGCGCTACCAAAGCATGGGATCGCTTTTAAGGGAGAAGTTTTATTGTAGGTACATCCGTGCATTACCAACAGCGGCCAGGTCGCATAAAAACTACCAACACTAGATTTGGCCACTAAGCTCTAGCTGGTTGTGGGTATTATTTTATAGCAATTTTTAGTTCTTCTATTGCGTGCCTATACTTACGCAGTTTCTAATAGATATCTGACACAACTAAAGTTTTACTAAAGCGTGCGGTTCCTTCGGTGAGCGCGCGTCAACAACGTGAAATATTGTCCCAGTATCATTCATACTAACTGCGCGTCGTCACGGAACTGTGATCAATAAGCTTGCCAATAACACCCTTGTTCAATTTACGTACCTGACGATAACAACTCTAATTTATGGATACTATTATATACAAAACCATTTAACTCGCTATTAAACAATTAATGCATTTATCTAACAAACGAGTGCTCGATACGTAATGCCGCTAATATCAATTCGAGTGATTCAATGTATATTTTCGGTGTAATACATATTTGGACTGTAATTGTGATCACTTTTGTTGTCTGTCACGACATTACCCGCACGTCGGTTGACGGTAGATATTGCTATTTGACTTTAAATATAATCCCATTGATAAAGTATAAATTGAAGGTTATCACTTGGAAGGAGACTAATCATCATAATAAAGAATCTCTCTCTATCTCTCTCAAATGTTTTCTTGTTACCAACTGATGTTATTATGCTACTAATGCATAATATTTCAAATCTAAATAAACGAAATACCCATTGGTCCTTCGAGCAGGATAACCTCAATTACGGTCAAATTTAATTTTCTTAATTTCGATTGTGTGAAAATATTTATGATTTGATAGATACGTCACTTATAAGTACGATAAGGCATTCTACTTAAAATCTCCCCACCATTTTTATCTAGTTTATTGCTATGTGAATTAAGTTTAATTTTAACTAACATTACATAAAGCATTACAAAGTCGCCATTTTGGTATACTTTTAATACAACGTTCAGACATTATAGCCCACATCACTGTTGAATAAGTATAAAAGTGGAAATTATACGACAAATGATAGCAAAAGTATCATTAAAACCCTGTTAGGAACAAAAACTGCTGTAACAAATAAAACTTGATTTCCGGCAACAAGGACACTTTCTAATATACGACAATATGTCTGCCTAGTCTACGCTTCGAAAGGATGCTTAGTGCTAATATCAAACTTAACAATGCCTTCTCTCGATTGCATTTAGAATATTCAAATATTATCTAACTTTTGAACACACAATTCAACACTTTAAGCCAACATTATGCGCCTCAAGTATCAATCCGGCATGTCTATACTAGTCACAGGCACTACTGGTTTCAATGACTCGTTTTTCTTCTGGTTTTTATGTAGTTTTTTACTTTCTTTTGATTTTTTACGTGTGTCTTCATCTCTGTAAGGCTCTTGGTGCACCGCGGGCTCGGCGGGGATCCCGTTCGATCCTCTATTTACATTATTATTGTAGGCAATATTGGCATACTCTTGGAGTAATGGAAACACTGACAATAAAAACTGGCAAAAATCTTTCCTAATGCCAAACCACCCTAAAAAAAAAGTTAATCTTAAGAATTATAATCGGTAAGCTAATAATCTATTATTCCTTAATATAATTCCACTGCATCATAATTCATTCAACTATGCCATCGACCATAGCAACCATAATATTATGTACTAGTAACCCACAGTGCGTAGTATAACCTACGAATATTCCTTACTTTTTTTACATAAAATAAATTAATGCTTGACAACGATCCCACCTGACGGTAAGGGGTGATTAAATCTGTGACGTTGAACGCACAGACTTTTATAAAAAAGCTTATTCACTCTTCTCTTAAAGAATCCCACATCATAAGTAGCAGGGAACACCGCAAGAAAGCTATTCCAGTACTGTGCAGTGCGCATAACGAATGATGGCGCAAACCGCGACATCTGTACAGGAGGGGCGTTCACTACCCAAGGACGGATACCCGAGGGACTATTATTTTGAACACACTCTGCAAAACGTCTCTTCAAATCCAAAATCTATCTTACGTATACAAGTAGTTGCCATGTCCCAAAACAATTTTTATTCTGGCATTTATTAAGTTCTACGTTTGCTACATTTTACTGTTATAGGGATAGGTGTTTCTAACATTACGAATTAGAAACAAATTCATTTATTCCCGTAGGTGTAATAGTATTCACCACTGTAGCCCGTACTGTTGTACCCTACTACAGAGGAATAGATACCTTTTGCGGGATGGCAAGTAACCTACTACTGTGCAATGGTTTCCACGGGTTAAAGACAGACATAAACAGACAAATATGTTTTGCTCTCTGAATTGATGACAAGGGCAATTAATAATAACATTTTTAAAATCTAAATAATATGTGGAGCTCCATAACTTTTATTATTAATAACTTAGTCACAAAATACATTTATCATGTTGAAAGTAAGTTTAACATAGTGCAAGAATAATATGCAGTTTATATACTCACATTTATTTCCTCCTTTAGAACTAAAAGACATTATGATCAGAGTTGCATAGCTCACAAACAGCGGACTCACCACCACCATATATGAATGTTCAAGGCCATCATCCAATTTATTAGTTAACAGAACCTGAAATCAAATTATTTTCATACAAACTTAATAGACTCAAAAATATTGCATAATTTTTTTCCAAATAAAACATTCAACTTGTTACCTGAAATACTAATATGGGCACAACGGTGAATGTGTAGGCTAGTGCAGAATTAAAACTCGTTCTGCGCTGCTGAATATTAACATCAGGCGTACGCAAAAGAATACCAGCGAATATTATGCTATACAATACACCTGAAAATGGGATTAATTATTGAATAAAGTTTTGCATAATAACATCAAGAATATTAGCTACTCTAGTATTTGCTCTATCCATCCTCATGTTAGTCAACCGCTATTGCTCCCAACATGCTGACTATTGTGTAAAGATAATGCTTTTTCGTCAAATTCTTCCCTGATGGTTCATTACATAGCCCTTGACCGCCGTCTCTTAGAAACCAATCTTCTTATAAATACTCCTTTGTTTTGATTGCAATGTTGTAAACGTAATTACAAAGCAGTTTCTGTCCCGGTGTTAAGGATGTCCAATTGTATGACAATCATCAAGAACTAACAGGTTGCTAGTTCGCATCTTTGCTTGGATATTGTCTTAAAAAAGGATTTTTCAAATAGAATTAAGCCATTTAGCACTACTGTATTTGCACGTCTGTCTTTTGTGTTCCAAAACAATTAGAACTTATGTTTTAATCGAAGTTTGATATCATTATGATTGAGTACCTTAATACATAAAGGATTATACGCCTAGTTGCTATTTCAATTAAATAAATAAAGGGTAATATTGTTATATATTATCCTATGTCATCTAATTTACCCACCTACAAGGCTAAGACACATCAGTATCCATAGTGGGACGAAAACCACTTCCCATGACCAATTTATGAACTTATCAAGCTTCAATGCCAAAAAAATGAACTGCAGTATATTAACAGCACAGAATAACTCCAGCTGAAACAAAAATATTGTTTGAAAATTGAAGTAATATAATAATATGATCTATTATCTGATAAAGTCCATAATTATGTTGTTCAGTGATTCTATTTCTGTTTAGTTTTAATTTAAAATGTAGGGTTTATTTTCTTAAAACACGAAATAATTTTTACCATACTCTGCTAAAACTCTAAATAATATTAATTTACAAATTAATATTGTTTAATTTAGATTTCCAATTTTGTAACCTTTAAAAACATAAAATCATGATTGACGCCCACGCAAACTACTGTATTTTTAACCGACATCAATATATATTTTATGTTAGAGTGCTGCCAAGCAACAAAATTCTTGATTCCCCACGTCATGTCAGTGCATTTCCCCGCTTCTCTTGATTCATTCTGCACAAATTCTCCGATATGATATTTGTGGAATAAAAACACTGCGTTATACAAAATTGCTTTAACGTGATTATTTAATAAAAAGTAACTGAAATAAAAAAAAATCTTTGTTGACATAGGAATTGAGTTTAATTTTTGTATATTAATTGTTGTTATTACCACTTTTATAGATTTTTATTGAAAATTTGCACCGTACGCAACAATTAAAAAAATCGACAACCGTAAAAAAGAGAATTAATTATGGTGTAGAATTTGAGTGTTGTTGCCTTTCAACATGATATTAGTAGTGTCGAGCTGTATCTTCCTAGTCCGAATGTGATTATTTAGTTGTAAGTATTACCCGACATGAAATATTTTTAGCCTACCGAAAAAATTGATCTGGATTCTCCGAAATTCCCCGATTTGTCATTCCCCGTACTCTCCCCACGCTAACCCTCAATTCCTCATAAAATCTGGGATATTCCTCGCGATTGGCAGCACTGGTGTATTTTATAATGTACTTATGTATAACCGTAACACCGTTAAGTTTAAATTTTGATTATTATTATTTAGTGTATATGGAATGGCTGGGAAATAGCCTCTTTTGAATATAGTAAGGATCTGATAAGTTCTGAAAATAAAGAGACCGGCAGTTTATCACAGTAGTTTGGCATCGCACTAAAAAGTAATTTTGGCGCAAAAAAAAATTTAGATTATGGCCCAGATGATAAATTATTATCATAAGAAATTTCATTAAAAATGGTCCATTACTTTTAGTTATTGAGTAACATACAATTAGACAATTAAACAGAAATTCTAAAAAATATTGTATTCGAGAGTATTGTATCGTAGACTGATGTCTGTTATGCAGAATTACGCGGGAAATTAGCGCGCGGAGTGCTGCTTTTGTAACAGTTCTTGGAAGATACGAGATTTTCAGAAATTGACCATCCAATACAGTGTAGGTAGACCTGGCACCTAGCGGTTTTTTTCCATTTACAGAAAGGATTTATAGGGCCGTAGATTTTCGGATGACAACAAGATGTGAGCTGTGTGTATATCGTGATGTTGAGAACAGATACAACCAAAAAATATATTTTTTGAGTGGTTTAAAGGTATAGGTAAGGTATATAATTTGTCACATATTCTATTTTTTTTAATTTCAAATAGATTAATTTGAAAAATACAAAATATAAACTTTCACTGTTCCTTCATCAATTATCTTAGCTGCGAATTAATTAGCTACACCTCTTACAGGGATTTTTTTATCTGCACAAGTTTGGAGAAATTTATAATTATAGAAGATACAGAAAAAGAAAACCTTTTTATGAAACATTAGGTCTTTTTTATATAATTTAGAATAGTCAATTTGGGTCAAGTGTGAGTTTGTAAATATACAAAGTGAATAATTTTTTTTGTAGTTCAATGATGCAATTTCATCTAAGAATCATTTCCGTGTAGAAAAAACCTTAAAAACAGTACAATTGCAATTTAAATGAACACCTGCACATAATTTTTATAAATATTATTTACTAATTGTAGATGTATTGCTTGACCATTTGTACAGTGAGGTAAAACACCTTCAACAGTTGCTTAAAGCAACATATTCACCCATTGTATTGTAAGTGAATTTGCAGGAGTCTCATGCTGACTACAACATGAAGGCATTATAAACTCAAGAGAAAAGCTAATCTTAAACCATGGACCTCTAATGATTAACAAGGGTTGATTACAGATATGTTGCTACCATATCAGATGTACAAGGAAGAGAGCACCTACACAATAAATTCATACTATTTCTGATATTTTGTTATATGTATAATACAAAGAAAAACTTGCACATAAAAGATATGCATAATGTGTGATATAGAACGAATATATACATTACAGTATTAAATTAATTAAGTGCTTACTATTCCTTATTTGGATATGCATACTTAAATAATTAATACAGTGATGTAGTAAATAGGAATACAACACTCACCTCATAGCTACGGTCATGTTTCACGCACCATATACAGATAGCTATAGACACTATACTTATAAAGATTAACGGTATAAAGACCAGTATCCAAAAATGGCGTACTGTTGTCAATTGATCACATACAAGCAATTCAAACATAAGGAGGATTAAATGAATGGCAAGACTGATCAACATTGCTTTGTAGTGGATATATGCTTCACCTTCCAACCTGTAAAAAGAGAAATTATATTAACAATAACTAATATTATGTAACATAATTTGAAATCAGAAAGACTGATGCGCTAATGAGTCTATGAGACTCTGTGACAAATCTCACATGGTTAGGCAAAATCACATTATTGGCTGATATATGATCAATATATCTCCTTATCCATTTCTGGGCTGACTTGAGATAAGACAATCACATAATTGTTTAACGTTTGTTCCCCGTTGCCATTAAAGTAACTAAAAGTTTTTAGTTAAGATAAACAAAATCAACTATCATTGAGATAACTAACCTGAAGTGAGGGTACTGCCACCAAACATAGGTCCCAACCGTTGCACCTAATACTACTAGGAATTTCCAGATCCATATTGGTGTAAAAACTGCCCAGTAGGACCAGCTGATACTATTGTCTAACTTTAAAGCCAGGAGAGCAGTAAAAATCAATAAACAAGTGTGTACCACGAACTTGCTGAAAAATAAAATCACTTTTTAGCAAAGAAAATTAGTGCCATAGCAGACATTAAACAATCCAAGCCTTACCTAGGATTGAAATCCTGAAATAATGTCTGTAAATTCATTTCAATACACATTCACGCAAAATATATTTTTTAAACATTTCAATCTATTCCAGGGTCGAAATACTTAGTTCACTTTATATTATATTACATTTCACTGGGTTTGATTAATATGATTTTCAATAAAACTTCAAAATCAAATCAATGACAAAGTCAATTTTGTTTACAGGATCCCAAAGCACGTCATAATGAAGACGAGGTAACGATACAGAGTCAATTTTATAATGAAAGAGATACACAGACATTGCTTATATTATCTTTGTTCTTAGTTTTTTTCTAGCATGATCGTATCATGTATATCTATGATCCTTCGTCTCAACAAAACAAATATTTTGCGTTAATATGACTTAAATTTAACGGTGAAGTCGTCAAGATTTTACCTGCACTCACAAAATATGTAAGAAAAAAAAAATCTTTGTCACCCTGCTCCACAACCTTATTGTTAATAATCTCTAACAGGGCATCGGCAAGAGTTTGGAATGCATTTTGCAAGAATGATTTACAAGATTCAATTTTTTTTATTGGTTTTTACTTTATACGCTAATTTTTTCCTTAAAAACGTAAATGCATTTTTTATATTTTAAAAGCCGATAAACGTGCGGCCGAGCCAGCTGATGGTAAATGGTCACCGTTGCCCATGGACATCAGCAAGCAAGGTTGATGCCTTGACAGCCAGGAAATGAGAAGAGATGAAAGAAAGTATTGGCTCTCAAGCCCTTAGCCGGAACACGAGTGGTTTGGCGGCTGACTCAAGCAGCTAGCCAGGCAGACTTCACTTAATGACTTAACAATAAAACTGATAATAATAATATGTTGGTATATAACGTTCATGGTTATACCACTAAATGAAATATTTAGTTTTATCCTGTGTTTTACTTTCCTGATCTTATTTATTGTTTTCCCCGGATATTTTTATTTTTCATATTCCTTGGTTTCCCGTTCTTTATTTGTCTTTGGCTGAGCGTATCTACGCCAACGTCATATTGAGAGAAAAAGTCTTTGACATCCATAGACATAATGATAAGTTGCTGATAACTACAATTGTGAAATATTAAGCGTGTGTTTCACTTGATGCTCAGAACGCCCAAAATGTACCATAAAGCTTTTCACTTGACGATCGAGGTCCTTGTTTTCGCGGTGAAAACGTCATTGATGACGTCATTATTTTCGCTCACGCCGAGCCCTCAACGCCCTATGTCGCGAGCTAGGTCGATGTGAGCGTTGAGAAATTTGGCGCAATTTAGTTTAAAAATGGCGACTAAAAAGTTGTATAATTGGGAAAGTTATATTTTAAATTCATACGTCGTAATATATAAAAGAAAATAGTATTTTCTTTCAGTATATAGCAAGTTAATCAATAATTCTTAAACTTGATTGGTTAATGTTTACAAATAACCTATCAAGTTTTCAATGTAATTTCTAATCCGCCATTTGCAATTTTAACGCAACGCATAAAACACCCCACAACCCGTTCCACTTGGGTTTATGATGCAAACGTCCACAAGCTAACGAGAAAAATTATGCTCGTGAGCGTGGTAATTGTGATCGCTTAGTGGAACGCGCCCTAAACAAGAACTGTCACATCAATGTAATGTCACTATATACAAATGTCAAAAGGCAATTGGCAAGAGATTAATATCGAAGTTGTTCTTGGTTACACCTTAATTTGAACCTCGCTAAACTTTTACATTACAGTGCAGTATTAATCTAACTAGGACATTGCAGTAAAACTCAAGTAAATCATGGCATCTCCGTCTCCTAAATCACCAGAACAAAGTGAAAAGAACAAACAATACGACCGGCAACTGAGACTTTGGGGTGACCATGGGCAAATAGCGCTTGAAAGTGGACACATTTGCATAATAAATGCTAATGCATTAGGAACAGAAATATTAAAATCAATAGTTCTACCAGGCGTTGGCGCTGTAACTATTGTCGATGATAAAACTGTTAGTGAGGAAGATATAGGCAGTAATTTTTTTCTAGAAACAACAAGTATGGGCTTAAATAGAGGTGTCGAAGCATTGCGGCTTTTATTGGAGCTGAATCCTGCAGTGCAAGGCTATGCTGTGCAGGAACCACCAGACCAAATTTTACAAGAAAATCCTGACTTTTTTAAAACCTTTAGTGTAGTGGTAGCAAGCTCCCTCGAAGAGAAAACCATTAAAGCATTAGCCCAACATCTTTGGGATATTAAGGTTCCCTTTATTCTTTGTAGATCTGTAGGGTTTCTTGGATCCTTAAGAATTCAAATTAATGATCATGCAATTATTGAAACACATCCAGAAAATGAACCAATTGATCTCCGATTAGATGTGCCTTTCCCAGCTCTCTTAGAATATTTGGACAATATTGATATTGATGCTGTAGATCTAAAGGACCACGGTCATATTCCTTGGATTGTCATACTTTATAAAGCAATTAAAAAGTGGCAGATAAGTAATGCAAATAGCTGGCCTATGAGCAGGAAGGAAAAGGCAGAAGTGAAGACTATAATACATGAATTCATTAGGAAAGACGAAAATGGTATCCCTATCAATGAAGAAAATTTTGCAGAAGCGATGAGAGCTGTAAATACAGCGTTGACACCTACATTTTTGCCTGTAAAAATTCAAGAGTTGATATACAGTAGCTCAGCAACTAATTTAACCAAGGAAAGTGCACCATTCTGGATTATGTGTTCAGCCTTGAGAGGCTTTGTGGAAACTGAAGGGAAAGGAAAGCTGCCTGTGAAGGGGGTACTCCCAGATATGACAGCTTCTACAGATCACTATATAAAACTACAAAATCTGTATAAAACACAGGCTGCTAGCGATACTGAGGTAGTATATAGGAAAGTTCAGGAAATTGTTGCTCAGCTGCATTGTGAGACTATAAGTGAGATTGATGTGAAGTTGTTCTGTCGCCATGCACATGACTTGCATTTAGTGAAAGGCTCCAACATTAATTCTGAATACCCTCCTGGTAGTTCTGTTGCTACATACATAGCAAGGTTTTTAGAAGAGCCTGATGTTATGATGGTTCATTACATTTTATTGAGAGCAGCTGAAATATTTAGATCTGAGCACTGTCGGGCACCAGGAGAGTGGGAACCAGAAAGTGATATAGCTATACTGAAAAACTGTGTATCAAAACTGCTTAGTGATATATCTTGTACTCCGTTTCCAAAAGATGATCATATCCATGAAATGTGTAGATATGGTGGTGTAGAGCTTCACAGTGTGTCTGCATTTATGGGAGGATGTATTGCACATGAAGCAATTAAAATCATCACAAAACAATATAAACCTGTGAATAATACTTTTATATATAATGGAGCATCAACTCACAGTGCTACTTTTACATTTTGAGAATCAAGTAATAATGCATGTGTAAAAAAAAATAAAGCAATTACAAAATTTGTTTTTCTCTGTTACTTTTACTTTGTAAAAGGTATCAAATAAGAAATTCCTTTTAATTATCTTTTAAAGGCTTGAAAACAATATAATATTTTCCTTTAGATCATATTAAGATTGAAAATTTACTTATTAAGTTCAAAACCATCACAGTAAAATCATAATATATAGCTAAAGCTAGGGTTTTCTGTAACAGACTTTTAATACAAAACTTGCTATTTAAGTGCATTTTCCATATAAAATAAGGTATTTTTCACTGGTGATCAGTGATTATATCATGAGTCTAATTGGCATAAATATTATGTATTATGCAAGCAGATAAACATAAATGGAAACTACTATTTGCACTTTGCATTTTACAATATATATTTTTTTAAATAACCCATTTCAGTTAAAGGGTATTAATAATAATAATGCAACCAGTATTGTTCAAAGTTGTGTATTTTAGGTCTGGATATTAACCATTTATAATCTTATATTGAAATATAAAAGGTATTGCAGAAAACATTTCATTAACAATTTTCAACACATAAATAAGAAAAATTAAACATATCACATGATCAAAAAAATTTAAACAAACTATACATTTGGCTAAAATCCACATAGCAGGCTCATAGATTACACCATTGTAACAATAGTAGGGTTCACTTTCATACAAGTATATGCCTGAGACTGTATAGTTCTCAGATGAATATAACACAACATTGAGTTTTCAACATTTCTCATTTGTTACCTATACATTTCACCTTAACCACAACTTCAATCGTAGTGCATCTACACCATTAAGATAATATCTAAATAAGCGTTTGTCTCTAACAAACCCAAGGTTTTCATATAGCTTCAGAGCTGGTTTGTTTGTGATTTCTGTCTCTAATACCACTTCTGCAGCACTATCATCAATCATGACCTGGAAAACAAGAACAAATGTATAATTTATTTCAAAGCTTTTTATTTATTGCACACTAATTCAGAAGAAAAAATTAACGAGATACAGTTTTATTTGGTTAGCGATATACAACAGCTGCTCTATCAGAGTTATTGATAAAAAACCCACTATTTTCATTCTACACCTATTTTTACATCTTACAATGCATATGTAAACAGGTTCAAATCTGTTCATCACACATTTTTCAGATTCATGTCTATCTGTCTGTAGACATATAGTAATGAAACCACTGAACAGAGATGGCTGTTGAAATATTTGGAACATTATATTATGGGTCATAATCTAAGAAAATTTTCATCCACAGAAACAAATCAGTTCTCGAAGATTTTTTCTATGTGAAGCTAACTATTTATTAATATTTTTTTTTTACATAGAATAAGTGAATGCTTGACAAAAATTCCATCTGATGGTAAGTGGTGATGATGTCTAAGATGTTGAACGCACTAACAAATAATAGCCTTTTTACTCTTCTCTTCAAGACTCCCAAATAAATTACATAAAACATAAGCATAGCAGCTTAAATTTTAGATGTATAAGCTAGACATATTTTTATGAAACACATGAGAATGTTACCTTAAGCATACAATTATCACTGGGTTTTATTTATATGATATGAATAACATTTGTAAACTTACTTGAATGGCCTTTTGAACAAGTCTTGAACCAATTTTTCTTTTTCTATATTTTTCATCCACAGCTA
This sequence comes from Agathymus mariae mariae, assembly GCA_018251895.1. Classification (NCBI taxonomy): domain Eukaryota; kingdom Metazoa; phylum Arthropoda; class Insecta; order Lepidoptera; family Hesperiidae; genus Agathymus; species Agathymus mariae. The sequence continues at coordinate 19,315 of DWPT01000695.1, forward strand.
ACATGGCAATATAGCCTCTCTTCACAACATTGCGATGCATATCTAACTTACAAACAATGGCACCAATACACCTCCCAGCATCTGTTGCTAGGAAGCATAGCTTAGGCCAATTATGTATGAAGTATCTATATGTATAGATAGAGTAGGGCTCGGAGAGATCCTTTTGTATTAGTCTCATAATTTCGGGCATTTGCAATTCTGACTCGTATGATATAATTTTAATGTCATCTTGTGAAACCAATGGCTTTTCATCATATCCTACATGGTCTTGGATATGTACTGCATTTTCTGAACATTGGTTTTCATCATACCGCACGCAACTACCACAACGGCCGTCGTTCTGGCAGCCCTCCTCCTGGCCCGCGTCGTCACTACACTGTACACTATTTACATCTACAGGATCTTCGCAGGGGGCGGCCACTGATAGTATGTTATCTGCCGACTTCTCATTTTCGACTCCATCCGTTGAATGAATACTAGTCCCATTAGTTAGGTTGCTACTGACCTTGTTAATTTTTAGAGTATTAACTAAAGACTCACTTAGCTCGTCGCTCTCTATACATTTTTCATCAGTCGTTTCCGGAGGATCTTTGGCCTTTTTATTTTTGTTTTTCGTACTTGTGCTATTCTTATTGCACTTGACGTTCTGTACATGATCGTCAGAGAGTTGATCCATAATGACGTTATTCTATCTATTCTATTTACACATTCAAAAGATTATAAGCTCATTTAACACAAAAGCTTTTGCGGTTTAGGCAAACATTTTCTTGTCAAAATCGTAGAAGAGTATTACCGACATCTTGGTCTAAAAGTATTACTTGGATTCGATACCAAAGATGACTTGACAGAACTTGGTTGACTTCTTAGGTTAGATTTAAATTAAGTCCAAAAGTTATCAATTTAAAACGGGACATATGAAAATATCTCAAGAAAATATGAATCTGTAGGGAGTCCAAGTTTATGCCCTCCACAATCACATTGCAAAAAAAGACGGTGTTGCCACTTATGTTTCATTGCTGGTCTTGGCGTAAAATGAAAAGTACTCTGTGGTTTACATTTTTTATAGTAAACTTGTAGGCAGTAATAAACATGGATGGCTACACAATTTTGGACTATTCGAATCTTCAATAACATAATAATGAACAAATTTAAATAGAGTGTTAGTAATAGATTAATATTGATATTTTAATGATAACAACTAATTGGTTGTTATTAATAGCATAATTGATTTGGAATTAAATATGACTCGTTGCATCATAATATTATACTTATGTATCTTACATTTTACGAAAACAGATATTACATTTTATCAGATGTTATCAGTATTGCTTTATAAATTGTTAAAATATATTTGTATTTTTATCACAAGAAGACCAGAGAATAGATAAAAATTTCATGTAATTAAAAATCGTTTATTTCAATCGCTGTCTTAAAATTTTGACATTTAGCCTGCTACACGATACGACGATTCACTCAACATACATAGCATCAGTATCGAAATTCGTGAATAAAGCGTCGTAATAAATTTGATACTTGCAATTTAATTCCTGAATATTTCATATGTTGCCCACTTGACTTTATTATTTTTAATCAATTAAAATAAGCATTGTGTTAGTTGAATGAACGCTAAAGTTTTTTCGCAGAGTTTATTGCATTGCAATATTACTAAACACAGTCGCACGCGTTGATCACAGGTATTTCGCTGCGTGGAAAGATTATCTTCGCTTTCATATTTAATATTCCACATTTAAATAACTAGTGGGTGGCCTTGCCCGCTATTTATTTTAAATATCGGGTCCTTCAGAACTTTCTACGCCATTCACGTCAATACGAGTTGCTTCGCCCGATAAACAATAGACCATAACGTGGTAATATAGAAATATTCACTCTTTTGCAAGACTTAAAAGGGCGAGAGTCGCAAAAGATGCTCGAGGTTGTTCTTACCTGGTTTTTATGGTCGCTATATTTTTGCTGAACTTTTGTAACTATATAAAAGGTTTCATCAGGAAACTCTTAAGTAAATTGATATTTACTCCACTGGCATTATGATTTCAAGAAACCCCGTATATACCGGGCTTGTGTAGTTAACAATATACTTACTAGCTGTTTTCGGATCACAGTCATTTCGAATCATTTTATATGTATATATATATGTATGTTTTTATATGTTATACGTCGAAAAATTACAATTGCGATGGTGAAAAAAAAATTATTGATAGTGAATGTTTTAATTGTTTTCTAACCTAAGTTGCACAGTACACAATAGTAAACGCTTTATTCTATGTATCATGCTATTTACTATTCACAGATGATGTCACGAACATTACAAATGTGAGAAATATAAATTGTTAATAGATCTGAACAACTTTTAAATGGGAAAAGATTTTTTTAAACCGTTACAAGGATGTAGTGTGCAATCAGCTTTTTTATATAATCCAGACAATTTCACCGCATTTATAGAATTGCTTGAGGAAAAATTTTAAGAATATTTTGATCTCCAAATAAACATCATAATAATTGATACAGATATATGAATGCAAGAATATAAATTTGATATGCCATGCGAGTGCTTGCTATTGGGTTATTAAAAAAATGTTTGTTTAAAATTTACCATTCAATTAACGAGTTAAAACAAATTATAAACAACAAATTACTGAAAAACAAAAATTTACGATATATATATTTAGAATAAAGTTGATAAACGTGTTGTTTATTTCATTTTATGCGACAGGGGCAACCCTATCAGAATAGGTAAATATTTTGTACACTCCTTAAAAGCGTTGTCTCTGTTCCGTTTCTTTACTTTGTGATAGTATCAAGCAACAAACGAAAAAAAACTCCCAAAACCTATTTCACC